>JAMKCH010002905.1:0-159291 GCA_023653785.1 Ophioderma brevispina | reverse complement strand
TGATCATTACCTGAACAAGAATCAGTGACTTGAATCAACACTTACGATACCAACTATTTATACCATATCAGTTTTTCAGTAAAAGTCACCTACACAAGCAATTTTTTGTCTTGGAAAAATGTTATTTACTCTCAATTCTGGCATTTTTTGATGTTTTTTAATAATTGCTCTCCTTGCGCAGGGGCCTACATTGGTGCCAGCACCCAAAATGTTCTTGTTATGTATAGTAATGTTTGTATTGCGCAGGCTCTGGATGTTGACTTCCCAGATGCATCGGAAAACCTTTCCTCTCCGAGGCAATCGTTGGCGGCGCCTGGTATTGTCGAATACGAGAATCTGGGCTGCCGGATTTTTCCAATATGTAAATGTAATATAGCCTTGTAACAGCGGAATAAATAAGGGGGGGGGGGGGCGCCTTTGAGATCTAATTGTATAGGCGCTTGGAAAGCTCTATATTTTGTAATTTTTTTTAAAATAAATCTGGCAATTTTTACGTACATCTGCAGGGTATGTGTATAATGTCATTCAATTTGCAAAACGTATAAATTAGCGTGCACTGGGTTTGTGTACTGTCACATACATAGCTGTAGTCTGTTCTGCTTTTTTATCTTAAATCGCTGTAGTTCTCAAAAGTTAAGAGTATCAGTTGAATTAAGGCTCGAATTTTTGGAATAGAGGATGGTACTTTGAGCGGCTTGTTTGTACACCATTAGGAGCAATGGATTTGCATCATACAAGGGTTTCAATTTTTTTAGCATCATTTATTTTTTCGTGATTATTAGGCATTTGCATATTTATACGTGGGTTTCTTTCTCGGTTATCAGCCTTGTATTACGCCTGGCCCTGAAAAAACAAATGTATAACTCGCGCTAACAAGAGTATGCTTCAAATAACGGATGTCTTCCCAGACTGCTATCCATCTTCTGAATGTGGCCAAAAGACTGAGTTTAAACATTGTTGGTGTCAGGTAAGAACAAATTTAATTTGATAATTTTTCAACAGGGCACTTACTTTAATAATTATTGGGGTGGTTTGCCTCTGATGGAAGCACATCTGTTTGAAAGCCTCATTTTTTATGACAAAACGAGAATAAAACAAAAAACATCACACGGCGACAACACTTTTGACAACTGATTGGAGTATTTATGCCACTACTATATTCTGTTGTAAATGGTGATGACTTTCATTGGTTCGGGAAATAGGATTTTTTTCAGAAAATCTAGTTTGACACTCGTTCTATGGTAAATAGGCATATAGAGGGCGCTATAACATACAAATTATGACCTTGCAGGCCTAATCGACAGATCCCGCAATGGAGTTTTTTCTGATGTTTGCGGAGGTAATAAGCTCTTGCTTGTCCTTACTTATATCCGTTGTCAAATTTGTGTCGCCATTGTTTAATTTGCTCTAAAAATAAAAGAGACAATTTGTCATGGTGTCAAAACAGCCTGTGAAGGCCCCCGGTTCGATCCCAGCAGGACCCCTTGCTGAGATTTGTTTAGGCCGGCCTACTCATCTTGCAATTTAATTAATAACCGACCTGTTTATCAAAATAAGAAGCCAGAATGTCATTGCGATGAATTTTAACACCATCCCATTTTTTTGGGACATCAATATTTAATTGAATAATATTGTTTAGGTGCAATCACGGGAATTACGAATACACACTTTTAATTTTAATTTTTGGTATTATGAGATTAGGTTTCTTCATTATTCATCTTTTGCTGCTTTTTAATTACAGAGCAAAAAGTGTGTGTTAGAGCAAAACTACAATATCAACACCATCTAGAAAGAAGTATACCCTTTCCCGCTGTTTTATATAATATAATTTTTTTTGTTCAGTTTTCATGTTTGGGAGCGGTGTTCAAGATCCAGAAAGCTACGCAGAACCAATCCTATCTTCCACTTCAGGTCTTTGACCAAGCCCAGAATCGTGGCTTTCAAATGACTTATTAGATATAGGCGAGGGTTTCCAGGGGACATGCTTGAACATTGGTACCTCTTTTGGGAAGGTAAAGACCTGCTACGATGCACCACCGCAATGACCGTCGGTTCGTGACGGCGAATCCGCAGTATAAGAAACACACATAGCAGGGGGGGGGGGTCGGCACGATGTGCTCGATTTGGGCATTGGGGATTTCCAAACGGTCATTTAGGTAATTCCGACGTGTATTCTCTACGGCAGCCTCGTCCCAGAGACAAGAAAAATCATCTTTTAAACCCTTGTTCAAAAGATCTAGTAATATCATGACAAATAAGAAAAAATATATTCCCTTCAAAATCCTTCGGGTTAGTGGATTAACTCAGCTGCAAAATAGTGTATTCCAATAACGGTCATTTTCGTTTCAATATTCGTGACGGCAGGCCTAGTCTTTATCAAGTCTGTGTGGTAATCGTTCGATATGCGTAATAGCGCCCTCCTACGTTAGTCTTGAATACGACTAGCACTCTGGTTACGCTGGATTTGCTGTTGCTGTTAGGTGCATGTCCTCCCCCCCCACACAAAGGTTTCATCCGGCCAGAGGTGGCGGTATC
Source organism: Ophioderma brevispina (assembly GCA_023653785.1). Taxonomy (NCBI): domain Eukaryota; kingdom Metazoa; phylum Echinodermata; class Ophiuroidea; order Amphilepidida; family Ophiodermatidae; genus Ophioderma; species Ophioderma brevispina. The sequence continues at coordinate 156,756 of JAMKCH010002905.1, read as the reverse complement.
TCATTTTAGCAGCCTGAGCCAGACGACGGCCGACCTATTTCATAATCAAGAGAACGATTTTCACGCTTTTAAGGATTGTTTCTTTAAAAAACTACGTAGATAAAAATGTAAATTGGTGAATGCCACGACACGCTATCAAAATGATCAAAATGTCATAAATATTTTGAGCGATATTTCCAATTCTCAATCAGTTGGGAGTTTCTGCGACCAACCTTTAAATGTAATAAATTTTCTATGACACATTATGGCAATGTGCTATGCTGCGGTGTCACTAACCTTTTAATTTGGCCTGAGCTATTGCTATAAGGAACAAACCCCACAGGACGCCATACTGCCCACTGGTTGAAGTGATTTTATCATAATTTTGAATATGAATATATAACAAACAAGAAATTAACGCTACCTTCCTTTTTTTTGCGACTGATCGTCAATACAGGTGTAGTTCATTTTTCCATGATATATGATTATCGAATGATTAGTATTATCACTTTTACTTTATTTTGGTTATTAGTTCGCCGAATCATCAACAGAGAACTTGAGCAGAATTTCGCGGACTGCTCATACCCTCATTGCGAATCATAAGTGAACCCGTCGGTATTTTGCGGACCGGCTTTAACCATTGTTTGAACGTAATTCAAGACACAGTATTGACTACTGCAAACCACGAATGATAAATGGGTGCGAATAACTTAGAATAATAAGGAAACAAACAAACAAACAAATAAATAAAAGAAATCTTTTTAATGGAATACTGTAATTTGTTCTAACATTTCTTAATTATATTATTCATTTAAAGTGAACACCGATGGTAGCGCGAGCTTATAAGTTTCGATATTACCTGAATGATGGTTTGTATGGGTCGTTTCTGAACATGACGTTGAAGCCTATCACACTGGTACCATCGTTTTTAAAGGTTAGTTAATCAACAATTAATTAATCAAAGAATCTTTTTTGTTAAGCCTGGAATTTCAATTTTATATCTTTGTGATCGTCTATTTTTTGTCTATCTGCTTCCCTGCCTATATTTTTACCAAAGTTAAATTAATATTACGTGAGCTAAGAATTACAAGGTTCTAACTGACATTTTGATTTTTGTGAGATAATAATATATTTAAAATTTACATTTGCTAAGTTTTAAAATGATATATAATTTGGTTAGGTTTTAAAAATGTAAATTTGTGTAATGGTCCCACTTCCGGTAAAATTTGTTATATATAGTTTTTGTAAACTTAAAATGCCCTTTAGAACCTTGTAATTCCTAGCTCGCGATTAGGCCTTACTAGAATTGTCTTTCCATTCTAGGAGCGCAGTCCTGACGAACCGAAATATTTGTCGAGTATTTGGGGCCAAACGTGTGATGGGCTGGATTTTATTACCAAAAAATGCGCCATGCAGAAACTGGAAGTCGGAGAATGGGTTTTTGTTGAAGGTACTTAATTTTTGGTAATTATTATCCACGCATTGATTTATAAGCAGGGCCTTACGCAAGGCAAGATTTATTTTTTAGGGTGCGGGACTTTCCCAAATCGTCTTTTTTGGATATTTTCAACATCTTCTCACCAAAAAGTGGACTTTCTTTTCTTTTTTATCAAAAAAAGCAGCAAAAAAGGTGAATTTGGGCGTGCGACCACGCTCTCACACCCTTCTGTGCGTATGGGCTTATGTGTAAGTCGTGTTAGTAAAGTAGTGCTTAGTCTAGGAAAAAAATCAGCACGACACGGAGCGTGATTGAGTGTAGAGTTTTTGCGGGGGATGTTATTATGTTAAACATGATAAGCATGTTTCATTCAATAATTTGAATGTTCTGCCCCAATAATCGGTGATAATTGTTCAAAGTAAATTGGTCCGAAATCGTAATTTTAGTCGAGTTCAAATAGGTTTAGGGGTGGCTTCAGAACTCAACTACCGGTTAACGTCTGGTTCTTTAGGTTTGAACCAGTTTATATTGTACTAAACCATGAAACGCGGATTAACCGCGATGAACCGTCGCTGACCTGGTGATTGAGTAATGAAGCCGCTATGACGGCAATGTCTGTCCTGGAACATCAAATTACTTCAGTGAAATTGATAGCCTTACAGCCTGCTGCAAATGGGAATAGTTTTTCTCCTCTGCCTTTCAACAATCTCGTGTTTGTTTTATTCTAGCAATCGGTGCCTATTCAATGTCGAGTTGCAGCAACTTCAATGGATTCAACACACCACCTTGTTACTACGTAGCTCCTAAACACCTGTCGTAAGTATGAGTAGCTTGTATAAGCAAAGTTCGTTAGACACCACGATACACCATTGTATGATACTTCATGAAGTAAGCTTCGTCATTAAAAAGTCGCTTTAATGATACACATTGGGTCGTTTCAAATTTCCCAATACTTTGTTTCCGTGTCGTTTTCAAATCTTGTTAAGTCCTGATTTGATTGACAAGCCATACTAATACTAAGTTTGAGAAGGTAAAAATAAATATCTTCTTTGCTGAGTGAGAAACGGATCAGCTCATTTTCCCTTAAGGTTTTTGTTAGTGAAGCTCAAGTTCTTTCATCTGATGGCAGTGGCAGGGCCAATGGGATATAATACATTTCCCCGGAGTATTTACCCTATTTCATAACTTTAGCCCCGTCAGAAATTCCATTTCCACCATTCCCTTAAAGGTTTTTGGCGCCATTACTGTCTGATTCGTCACTGTCTGAATACGGAACATAAATCAAAACAATTGGGTTGTTTAAGCAGGACGTAGATTTAATTATCAATTCAAAGTGTTTGGTAACATCAAGTTATGTATTACGGATTTAAGCGCACAAGCGTAACATAATACGAGCGAGTAAACACTCCAGTATCAGTTAGAAGTCCCAAAAGCTTTACGCCGTCTAACTTGTCTGCGTAATTTTACGCTATCATTTATCTTTCAGAAGAATGATCTACAATCTTGTTCATAATTGTTGGAACACTCTGTGCAGATTTGATTCCAGCCCCTCAATTCATTGCTTTGTAAGCATGATACACTTATTGGTCAATCTCGCTGCATATTATTTTCAACACTGACTTGGGAGGGGACGTACGAGGAAAGAAAGTTATAGTGATAATGCCCTTCAAGCCTATATCCCTTGCATAGCTGCCAATATTAACAAGTGCTCCAAGGAATTTTGTAGTAACCCTCGTATTCCGTATCTTTTTTTTGTAACATTTTTTTTTTTTTTTTTTTTTTTTTTTTTTTTTTTTTTTTCCATAAAACACATTCATGACATCCAAATGGCGTATTTTTTTATTTCATATTGATGGTCGATATCTGATATTTAATTACAGTGTTACTTGCTATGATATACTATGACGTTATAATGATGTCGGCATAGTAAGCAATGTCAACAAAAATGACAAAAATGTTATTTAATGGAGAAATTGGTATGTTATTCACATCATCAAGATCAAGGAGAATTGATGGATGTCCAGTGACTCAATTGAATGTTAGAAACGCGTGGACATGAATTGTTTCTGTGGTTGTATACAAAAAACTTGCTCATTTTAGTAGTGCACAATGTTGGAGTTTCAACCACCTCCATTCGTCACTTTGATGACTTCCCCTACCCACACGCTCACCCTCACATTTCAATTCATATTTGTCAAAAAAATGAAATATAGTTGGTAACGATTACATGGAGACTTTTGGTAAAGTTAATTACGTGAAAAAAACTATTTAGAAAAACACAAGGGTATGTAACAACCCCTTCGGACGACGAGCATTAACATAAATTTTCTCGTGTACTTCGTGATTATTTTAATTGTCGCCTAATTTGTTCTTATTTTCAGACCTTTTGTCAAAGAGACATTCAAAGTCACTGGAAATGGTTATCTACAGAAAGAGTGATGGGCCAACCAAAGAGATCAACAAGTATATTATATTAGTCAGTTCCCGATACCCCTATTTCAAGACCAAATCATTTAGGATTATCGCTATATAATATGTATAACGCATGAAAACTAGACTTACCGGGCAAACTGCGCCCAGAAGTTCACCACTCTTTTGGGTAAAGTAAATTATTATTGATTAAAGAACGTTCTTGAACTTCATTGATCGAAATTTATCACATCGTGGGCTTTCTTTTTAATATTATCATTATTTAAAAAAATCAGCTTTTGGATACCCAAGATTTTAGGACGTTTTCAGTGATGTAAAATTCGGTCTAAAATATGTAAATATCTATAAAAATGATGAAATGTGTGATGTCAATTTTTTATAGTTTTGCGGTCATTATATCCAAACATAATTACGATATTTTATTGAGCTGGGATGTTTGAACATTTCAAGTGAAGTAAGGTATTTTTAACAAATACCAGGAAACGGAATTAGATAATGACCGTCCTCGTAACTAGAGATCACAAAAGATAATTTACACATATTACTCGAGCTTCAAATTGAGCATTGTGCTATCCCACTGTTTTTTAGCATGTTCGTTTGAATATTTTCTCACCGATCTTTTTAAAAACGAATCTATATTATTCTATATATCTTGATAACATTTCTCTGGGAGTTTGGTTAAGAAATGCGCGATAGTTAAGGAGTTTGAATGATTTAAAGTGTAGTACTTTTGCAAAATCATGACAGTTTACAACCAAGTGTGCAGTAACGGCCGTTAGCTTAGGCCATTTACAAAGGCATATAGGGATCTGACTGTTATCACATCGATAAAATATCATTAATTTAATTTAGCATTCACAGTACCGCACAATCAGAATTTGATTCAACAGGCTTGCAGTCTGTCATCAATTCCTCGGTTATACTATTTATTTTTGCTGTTGCTGGATAATTAGCACTCGCTGTCTGTACAAATTCAGGCTATAGTTGGTCGTAATTCCTTAAAAATTGGAAGGAAAATGCAAATGTTATTTTGTTTCGACCAACTACTTCGAGCCAGGGGAGCATCTGCCCCTCCCTTGGTCGGTACTCCGCTAGCCACACAACAGAAAAGCAAAAGTTTTTAATCTTATCAATGATAAAATCCCTTTAATTATGCAAATGATACTTTTAATTATTGTATGGTGGCAGGATATACCAATACCACGTTTGAAATACGTCATAATATATATCGATGATCAAATGATTTCAATACTGTTTTCTTATACAGGGTGAGTAAAAAATGACCCTGATTGTCCGTCATTTTGAATTTTTAAGTAAAATATATGTAACATATGCGGTATTATCTGAAACCTTAGTTCATTATCTTTGATGTGCTGCAAAGATCATTCACATCGGTTAGGTATAGACCGAGCTACAGTCGTTTGAATCAAGTAGTCGGTTTTGCGCTCTGTCCACGGATTTACATTAAAATGAACATGGTTCAGCGAAGGCAATCAGTTTCCAGAAGAAAATCGGGCTATTTATTGACTGCAGAATAAATGTGACGCTATTTAACCCCACAAAATTCAGTCACAATTTACCTCTTAACGTTTCTACGTCCTCATCACTCATAACAATCATTTGAAAAAATAAATTAAAGGGGAATTTCGTGATCCATAGCATCGTCCCCCCGACTTACCTAAAAAAGTTGAGATTTTTATATCATCTGAACCGGCCGCTAAGTATAGTATGTGTGTCCAATCTGACGTGCAAATTAACGATCGTCTCTGCAAGAAATTCGCAATTTTGTATTTTCTGTCCGTAAACGGACATAAATTATTGTACAGTGGTCTGTGGGAGATTGTGATACGAACATTTGCTCATAACACCAAAACACAAGATCAGAATCAACTGAAATTTTGAGAATAAGCTTTTTCAAGGATATCTAGTGAAACATGAACAAAACAGAAGGGGTTAGAATCACGAAATACACCTTTAACTTGATAGATCATTTTCTGGAGGAGTTGAATGAACCATACCATATGAAGGAACAGATATCGGTGACAACCTTTTGAGGTTTAAAGTATCGTCTATATTTATAGACCAAAATATGCCAATCTCTCAAATAAAATAAACCATTATCACTGTCTTTTACACCTTTAAGATACCACTTTATTTGACATAAACATAGACATATATCTTCATTTTGGGAGTCATCTTGCTTAGTTGGCCGCCGTGCATTCAAATGGGAATCCGTGGATAAGGGGGGAAAGCTGACAACTTGATTCAAAAGACTGTAGCTCGGCCTATACTTAACCGATTGGAATTATCTTTGCATCAAATTAAAGATAATGAAATATGCTTTCTGATGATACCACATATGTTAGATACATGTTATTTAAAAATTCAAAATGGCGGACATAATCAGGATCATTTTTTGGACTCGCCCTGTATTTATTATTGGCAGTCGATATGGTAGCCTGGCTGAGCGCTGGTCCCTGTGGTACCTAGTATTTTAAGATATTCCTTCGTGTTGTATTCCTTGTAGTAGTTTGTATTTATATTTAACTTTGATTTTAAATATTTGGTATTTATCAGCGAATTTTGTCTCGTTATGTACACTCAAAATATTTATTTTGTTTCGTAAGTAAACACAACGATCTTTATTTTTTGTGTAAATGTAATTCTAAAAATTAAGTAAATCCTAATTAAAAAATACCGTAATTACTCTATTTGACATCCAAGCTGTATTGTTTTAACTAGGGACCCGCAAACCACATTTTTCAGGTTTTACGAATAACGATATACTTTTTCCGACTCATATTTTTTGTATTTGTCTAACTTTTGGATACGCAACTTTTCATGAAAAAAAATTAAAATCCATCACCCCGTTAATTAGATAAATTAGTGCGGGTCCCTAGGAACCCCCCCCCCCTTGTCCACCAACGGGAGTGTCAGTAAAAAATATTAATTAATTAAAGCAATAAATTATGAATATTTTCCTGTTTAAACATTTATATATTCACGTAATTAAACAACAAATATTAATATAAAAGTCAGTTAACCCTTTATATGCTGATAGCGATCACTTTGTTTTCATCCCGCCACTGTACAAACCAATGGGAAAGTTACACGGCAAACAATGCCACCCACCAAAATATGACATATTAAAAATGACATAATTTGTGTCACCAATATAGGTAGATTGAACCTTTTAGAACACACATTAACAACTTTTTCATTGCACATATATATTTTGTGGAAATGAGGCCGTGTTAATTTGTGTTCCCTTTTCCGAATTTGAAAATAATGTTTTGCCCCTAATTTTTAGGTTTCTTTGTGGAATTCTAATTTTATTGCTTATCTGTTATTGTCTTATGGCCCTGCATGTGTGGTATACATTTCGTGCAAATTTGTTTTTGGGGAAAGTGGTTTCCATATGGGGGGGGGGGAGTTTGAACTCAAATACTAACATTATTGATCTTTGTTTATTTTGTACTGGTCTAAACCGCAATCAGGTGTTTAGTGTAGATTTTGACACGCCGTCGTTGTATGTCTATTTGCGGAGACGGTATGACAAATTTCCTCAAATACTTCATTTTTTCATTATTTGGTGGTTTGTTTCTACACTAAAGCAGTTATATGGAATCGCACACACTTATCCCTGATTTATACGTTAAAAAATGTATTTCCACATTTTTTTCGATTCCCTCGCATTATCGCTGCTAATCCCTTTAAAATACTAAACAACTCTCATATAGCGCTTTATACAAAGGTTTCAAAGCAGCGTTAATGTTAGCTATTATTACGCTGCCACCAGGAAATCATCGTAATCATTCCGCTTCACTTAGGTGGCTGCAGCCTACCCTATCAACACTTAGATTGTAATATTCCCCCATAACAGCTCCCCATATTTCGCTTGGACCGAGGAAGCAATTGAGATTAAGTATCTTGTCCAGGGCCACAAACACATTGACTGCAGCGGGGCTCGAACTCACGATTAACAATGGTCTTCCTGTGCTTTATTCGCTCTACCAATGTGATATTTGCCTGAAAAAACATGCTGCTGGTGACACGAAGTAGAGAGACCATCAGACCATCTGTCTATTATGTTCTCCATTGTGTACTGCACGCATCATTTGTTTCAGCACTATACTCATCGGCCTCGTCTATAAGGTCTCGGTTTATTCCATATATGTTTACGGACAAGCTATGACGCTAAGTTATGGGGACTCCAAATTCTCTTACACCGACACATGTACGAGGTTTAGAAAATCGAGTACATGCACATGGGGATACGGTAATGCAGTGAGAGTGCCCATGCCTAGCTGTGACCGATATCGTTCGAGTGGACCTAGAACTTTTGCGGTCACATTCCTGAACACAGCTGGGCATAGGAGCTTTCATTGCATTTCCGCATCCACATGTGCGTTCACCCGGTTTTCTAAACCCCGTAACGGAAACGTTGAAAAACTAATATGCGCCTGGCCATTTGAGATAACGAAGCGATATGAGCGAACGAGCGATATAGCCCCGGAGCTAGCAGACATTTGTAACACATCTCAAGTACAAAAGGTTTGAGTGATTAAATATGTAGACAGACTGACAGGAACCCCTGAAACGCGATTCTTAAGTGCAGCAAATGGTGCCTTAAGGAGACCATGTTATTTGTCTAACCACAAGGATTCAGGAAAGGTATAGTTTGTACTATCTACAACGTAAAGTTTAAGAGTTATAAGCTAAAAACAGCAAAAATCAATAAAAAGGGTCAATTTCAGTTGTACAGGGGTCAAATTTTTTAAGTTGCTCCAATTTGGATAAAAAATGGCGCAAATTATTGGTGTAGCTCATAGGATCAAAATAAGGAATAGTTTTGAGTGTCTCAAATGCTTGCTTAAGAAAGTAGGGGGAAAACAAGGTCAAGCCCCGTTGAACGCAATGGACGTTGACCTTCTGTGCCCCTACGTCGGTAACTAAGCATTTTAGACAGTCAAAACTATTCCTTATTTTAATTCTATGAACTCTATTAATAATTTGCACCATTTTTTATCTAAATCAGAGCAACTTTAAATTGACCCCTGTACAACTGAAATTGACCCTTTTGATTGATTTTTGCTGTTTTTAGCTTATAACTCTTAAACTTTACGTTGTAGATAGTACAAACTATACCTTTCCTGAATCCTTGTGGTTTATAGACAAATAACATGGTATACTTTTCAACATGATTGGATCAATTTAAAAATTTGACCCCTGTACAAACTTTGTCTTGGCCCCCTCTCCTTAAGGCACCATTTGCTGCACTTAAGAATCACGTTTAACCACTCAAACCTTTTGTACTTGAGATGTGTTACAAATGTCTGTTAGCTCCCGGGTTAATAGTTAATTAGGTTCTATTTTGTTCGATCTTCATACTCGTCATATTATAGAAGAACGGAGATGATGTTCAAATAATACTTGTTCAATATATCTGTGTTTAGATGTTTTTAAGGAAAGTTGATCCCAAAAGTTGATCACATATAATTGAGCAACGCTAAGTGTAATTAGCTTATTTAAGTAATATATTCAAAATTTAATGTATTCTCAACTTCCTTATTGCCTTATACGGATTCGTTGATATGAAGGGTGATATCTATTTATATTATGTTGCGTTTATTTAAATAGCTTTAACTTAAAAGCATCATGTAAATGTAACAAAGGAATGTATATAAGCAATGATACTGGAATTTTGGGGCGTTGCCTTCATAAACTCAACTATACAAAGGGCGTTGCCTTCATATATACTCAACGATACTTGTCTTTCTTGAAATCATATGATGTGTTTTAACCCTCGTCTTACCAAGCCCCTCGTCTTACCCCCCCCACCCCCCCTCGAGAATTTGTTAAAAAGCACCCGATGCTTATGATTTTGCTACTAGTGGATAACTATGGTCCTCCTCTTTCCATTGATACAAAATAAGTTCCAAAATACCTAGTATGGCGTCACAATGACGTCATCAAATCCGCGAGTCGGCAAAATTTTCAACAGAAAATAGGCGAAAATCCAATTTTGCGCTAAAAAAACGTAGGAATATCGGATTTTCATGCGGTTTTCAGCTCTAAATGATGGCAATTGGCTAGGTTTACATAACCATAGAGTTTTAGACCCATACTGTGCATAATATTTTCAAAAATGCAACATAAAATATCCTTAGGTGGCAACCAACCCCCCACCCTTCGATTTTGACGGCATACCCTAACCCCGGTGAAGGTGTTTCCTTCACATTTTTTTCGCTAAAATGACCGGAAAGGATGAGAGAACGATTACCTAGAAGCTTTTTGCGAAAGTTTTTGGCGTTTTAGCGCACCGGAGCGAAGTTCACTAGGGGACCCCCCCCCCTTGGTATAAGACGAGGGTTAATCAATAAAGAAAGGCTCCATAAGGATTGGAACCACTGACCTTGAGATAGTAGTCCGTTCAAAACGATCTGGGGGAGAAGCCGGCAAAATAAACGTCGGTATATAATATATATATGCATTAGTATCTGACAATAGGTGGCGATATTTCGTGATACTTCAAGAAGGCAGACAAAGATACAAGAAGGCAGACCAAAAAGGTAGACGAAGTTGTGGGGGCTTCACTTTTTGCCCCTACTTTGGTAAGTACGATTTTCACACTTAAGTGGACAAGGTCTTCCTATTCCCGTGAGTGGAAAGGGGGTGGGTGGGTGGGTGGGTGGGGGTATGGTGGGGGTGGGGGGTTGGGGAGAACCACCTTTCCGAAGGAGTAGTTGCACGAAATTTATACTACACATGCAGGGTCATAAGACAAGAAATTAAGCAATAAAATTAGAATTCCACAAAGAAAACCAAAAAATGGAGGGAAACATTTTCCAAATTCGGGAAAAAAAGGGACACAAATTAACACGGCCTCGTTTCCACAAAATTTATATCCAATTATACCTGTTGAAGATCCATTACATACAATGATGTTCTTTTTTTAATATGTCATGATTTAGGTAGGTGGCATGTTGCCGTGCCCCTAACTTTCTCATTGGTTTGTACAGTGCGGGATTTTGTTAATTCCATGAACATGTTAAAGACGTCAGGAAAAAATATTTATAATTAGTTTTAATTTCTTACTAACGCTCCCGTTGGCGGACAGTGGGGCTTCTAGGGACCCACACTAATTATCAAATTAACGGGACGATTGATTTAATTTATTTTCTGAAAAAGATGCCTTCCAAAAGCTACTCAAAGACCAAGAAGAAGAGACGGGAAAAGTAAGGTAGTCGCACAAAAGTGAGTTTGCGGGTCCTGTAGGAACCCCCTTTGATACACTTAAGTGTTAAGACAATCAAAACTATTACTTAATCCTATGAGCTACATCAAAATTTGGACATTTAAACAAAAAAACCAAAATCGGAGCAACTTAAAATTGACACAGGTTAATCTTTGTCTAGACCCTCTCAAGGCACCCATTTGCAGCATATCGAGGGCTCTCTCTTTGGTTCCTTTCTATTTTCACCTCACTCATGCATAACCTAACCTATAACAAAATGTGTCAGTTCCCGTAGTATCCTCCTTAGATCAATTTAATTACCCGACCTCAAAGTACTTGTGCTATTCAAAGTGTGCCTCATACTTTTATGCATACAATTACAACAAGCATGTCGTTTAGTTAGATTTCGAAAGTTCTTCAGAATTTGGAAAGGACCTTTTTAAACATTCCCCCCCTCTGAGCCCCTACTTTGCCCTTGGCAAGGCTGGCCGCCTGAATCCGAAAGGTGGAAGCACCTCTATTAAGATATGCTGGGTTGGATGGTACGGATGTTTGTATTCTTGATTTATCGCGGCCAATGTTTGTTCTTTATCAGACTGATGCTTTTTTAAAAAACTGTAGTAGGGCTTTCCAGCAATGGTATAATCTGAGTGAACGTCAATTACTAGTTGTAGTTTATATGTAAGAACGCGTAGAATTGTACTCTCAAGATGTTTGGACACATGGGAAATTTTCATGCATCATATCTGTGCAAGCAGAAGGTAACATAATCCAGCGTCTGGGTAATTCGGGGTTATCATTTTATTTAGTCAATACTCTTTGTCATGTAAGAAACATAGAATGTATTCCAAGATGTGTGGACACAAGGATTTCTGCAGCATATCTGTGCAAGCAGAAGGTGAACATAATTCCAGCGTGGGTATTCGGGGTTCTTTATCATTGATTAAAGTCAATTATCTTTGTCAATTGTAAGAAGTAGGAGAGAATGTATTCCAGATGTTTGGACAAAGGATTTCATGCATGCATCTACTGTGCAAGCCAGCAAGGTAACATAATTCCAGTCGTCGGGGTATCCGGGGTATTTATTATTGATTTAAGTCAATGACTCTTTGTATGTAAGATAGTAGAATATGTATTCCAAGATGTTTGGACACAAGGATTTCAATGCATGCATATCTGTGCAAGCAGAAGGTAACATAATTCCCGCGCTCTGGTGTAATTCGGGGGTATTGAATCATGTTGTGCATTGTATTGTGTAATCTTTATAAACCTGGTGATTTAGCAGAAGTGGGCGTGCGGGGGAGTTGGCATAGTGAATCTTGTGATCGGCGTATGCCCGTTGTCTACCCTGGAACCGTAGGACCCCTGATCCAATCTACATGCACATTGCACCACTGATGACCTTAGTATCTACCGCTACTCGCGCTTGTGACAGGAAAGGTCTATAGGACCTAAAAATGTTCAAATGGTCATACCTTTGAGACTTTCCCATTCTTATTCAACTGAAAACTGTGTGAACCTCGCTATTAAAAGTTTCCTCTATTTTAACCAAACGAATACTGTACAAAAGTCTCTCCTAACCTTATTAGCTCTTATTACTGCTTTCAAACAAGAGTACTGCTTATAAATTCTTAAAGATGAACTTCTACCAGATCTAGATCCGAATAATATGACAAAAAATTGGTTTACTGCATCCCACTACTACTCACATTGTGGATAGGAGTGATGCAAGTAATACCCTTGCACTGTCGTCATTATTGGTGCATATTAATGAGCTCATTTGATATAATTTGCTATAATTGGCTCATTACGAAAAAAGTGCTTTACCAGATTCCCAAATTGTCCACATTTGATGAAATTTGGTAATGGGGGCAGTGGTGCATGCACCATGTTCTCACTATTGGGGATATTCATGAGACTCATTTACATATTTGAGCCCCTACAGGCGGATCATGCAAATTTTAACATTGTAGTTTAATTAACCATCGACAAAATACAGTGTTTTGGAACGCAAATGTCCGTCTGCATGCGGTTAGTGAATTGTTAGTATAATTTTTAATATCGAAAAAAAAAAAAACTGAGATTACACGGATATTTAACTTATATTTAACTGATACTAAGTAAAATTGCATGATAAACGTGAAACGTGATCTCATTTCATTCTTAATAGTATTTTCACCAAGTTTAAAGCTGAAAGTGGACAAATATGAAAAAGAAAGAAATGGAAAATAAGAAATATACACAATGAACGCATTATTATAAAATAATCTATATAATAATCGGCATTGCGCTAGGAAGAACCTAATAAATTTAAGGGACTGCCCCGAACACAGGGAAAGAGTTTGGTAACAGACAGTCCGATTTTAGATGCAGGACTGTATCACAATATCATTATTTACATACGTCCCTTTCAGAAGGGCCATGATATTACTATGGACAGAGAAAAGATGACGGCGACACTGGTAGGGCATCTTTTCAGATCGCTGACATGAACCGGATGCTGGAGTTTTGTTGTGACCAACGCTTTCCATGTTTGAAGGTGATCTATTACTCCCAAACTTGAGGGATAACGATGGATTATCTCGTTTCACCACCACCTGTGTATGGAGTTCTTCGGAGCTGGAAGCCTTTCTGACTGCACCTAATCCACCACGCATAAGGAAACTGTCGGGGACAACGCTTGTGTAGTTATAGAGGGTACATGGTTCATCGATCTATAACACCATCTGTGTATGAGATTGGGACCAGGTAACATCGTTCTTGACCATCTATAAAAAGTCTTCAGCAAGGCGATGTATCTACATTCACTTGTGAAGAAGACACCAGCAGACAGATCGCGTTCCTCGACCTTACACTTGACACTATCGTCTATCACAAGAAGACCCACACCTAGTGTCAGCCAAACGCTTCGACGACTATTCCAAAGAGCTGACAATGTTTCGTCCAACATTGTGGACAAGGAATGTGAAAAGATTCACAGCCAATAAGCTTTAAAGTTAAACAATTACCCTATGAGGTTTTTTCATGACTTCACCTCGCAATGCACCGGTACTGTCTCTTGACAATCGAACTCCCAACGCTACAGTTATTCTACCTGTAGGCATATATACGCAAAGTCTTTCAGAAGAACCGACGGGTGTATTTCAAGACTGCCAATACTCTACGACAACAACTAGTGCAACCTAAAGACCCTGTTCCCAAGGAACTGCAACCTAGACGAGTCGTCTACTATATTCATTATGGGTCATGTGACAAAGTGTACATTGGTGAAACTGATAGATCATTAAAGAAGAGAACAGATGAACACCAGAAAGCAAGAAAGAAATCGGTCATCACCGAGCATATGTGGAACGACCAACATAACATCGACTGGAAGAAGACTACATGTATTTCCATTTATTCTGGACATGAATGCTAATTGGACTGAAAGGAAACTCATGGAAGCTTTATACATCGAATCTACTCTTAATCTAATTACTGGGATGTCCTGTGATCATAACTTTATTGTTCACTGGTGTATATAAGGTACAACATAATGTTATCAATGTCATCAATGTTTAGAAATAATTAATGAAATCTATACAATATAAGAGATAATGTGACCTATCATAAACCAATATTCAAACTATCAACTGGTCAAGTGGGAATATCGAGTACCTGTCCAAAATCAGTCTGGGAAATTTCCATATATGGGCATGATATATTTATCCACTGCAACATCTAGATTCTCACCGGCAATATTTGCACAACCTGTTTCTAAACAGTGTAGATTTGGTTCTTAAATACATATAGCGCATCTATTATAATTATTTTCAAAATGGTATTGGTATTGATTATTATAATGGAAACAATGTAATTAGAAGCAGTATATTTTTAAGCACTAAATCTACAATACACTATTAAGCAGTAGATTTTGAAACTATTTGCTGATGAGAAAATAGTTTTTGCAGTAGATAATGGAGTGGATATAAATATCATGTCCGTATTTAGAGATTTCTTAGTCTGAAAAATTGCTAATTTGTCACAGTATGGGCTGCGAGTTTATGAAATAAAAATGAATTACAATAAAAATGAACAAATTAGCCATATGGTTTTAATGCCCTTATGGGATCAGACCTCAAAATGGAATAAGTACTGGTATTTCTGATTAATACAATAATAATAATGTACAAATAATTAGCAGCCCCTAAATAATAAAATCTCTCATTTATTTAGGATTAATACATGTACAATGGAATGGCGAGTGCAGCAAGTGTGGTCATTCTCATTGGCATAAATATCTTTTGATATTTAGTTGTGTGAACTTGAATTATTTCACTTCGTAATCGCTAATATACAGCGTGTATCAATACAAAACCACGAATTGGAATTAAAAATATTAAAAATATAAACCAACTTTGTTCATCATATTAAGATTCTTTTAACAGGACATTTCCTATACTCTTACAATGCATTGTATCCCATCTCATTTCGACATTCCTGTCCTGCATTGGAGAAGGATGATAAATTCCAAGATTGTCCGATAGAGCAGCAGCCCAGAAGGTTTTGATCAAACGAACGAGATACCAATATCTAAACACGGGAAAATTCAGAGAAAAATATAACTTTTGCAAATATGAATGTCTGCCGGAGACCCTCTGCTGCGTGTGGCCCCAGGAGAGGGGTAAAGTTACTATGGGGCAAATGTTTGAACTGCTCTAAATCTAATGTAATATAGCTCAAATTATTATTTAGGTAACCAGGAGTAAAAAAGTCAATTGGGTCACATGCGTGTGGTGCCTCCTTTCCAATATATTTGGGAAAATAGGCTAAAGGTCATTTGTTTATTCAAGAAAGGTCACCCTTTGCAATACCTAGATTTTTGTAAAAATATTTAAAATAAATATTTAATGATACTGATTCCAAATATGAAATACTTTAGCACTTTCGGCATCTTGTTGTTGTTATAATGGGATTAATGGGAGGGGGTACAAAATTCCCTGTAGGACTCTATGGGAATGGGGACATTATACCCCTCCCTATTAAAGGGAACCAACCCTAAGCAATATAAAAAGCATATTTTGAATCAGTATGGGTAAAACAAATTCCACTGAAAATCACATCACATACCCAACAGTCAAGTTGTTCATAGTTAACCCAACGTTGGGTAAAATTTCCCACATATTTTAACAGGGTATTTAACGCTAGAGGGCACATGTGGTCCAGTGGATAAAGCGCCCGACCCCACGCCAAAGGTTGTGAGTTCGAGCCGCCCTATGTGAAAGTTAAGGCTTATGATATTCAACGAAACGAAATGGCCATTGACTTTACACGCACTTTATTCCGTTGCATTGATGCATAACGGAATAAACTGCATGTAAAGCAATGGGTTTCGTTTCGTTTCGTCGAATATCATAAGCCGAAAGTTAATAATAATGAGTTTATATTGCGCCTTTTACACAAGTAGACAAAGCGCTATGGCCTATTATTATAGGTTTTCCCGTTCGATTTCGCACAATGTTCATCCGAATTCAACAATTGTTTAGTTCAAATTCATCCCAAAAAATCGAAACTGTACATTTGCCAACTCGATTTCGTCTTTTGACATTCCAAATAGTCAATGGTCAAACGACTTCAACCTATGGTCATTCAATTTCGTCCCGTGTTATGAATTTAGTCCGACCTTCAAAACGGCGATGTAATGGGTAGTTGGAATACGTCTTTGGTCACTGGGTATCAACAATTGGTCTTTTCAATTCGTCAGGTGTTTCGTGGTGAATTTTCTTGTCTTTTCATACTTTTTGTTTGTTCATTTGCGTGCATCAACTCAACTATATATTTGTGCAACTTGATGGCACCAAAAATCAAACAATTTGTGTTTAAGCAAAATATTGACTGCTTCCAATTATATATATATATATATATATATATTTCTAAATTATAGTTTTGAAGAGTAAAAGTTGCTTTATCATTTTGACATGAGCCAAAATTAAAAACTGTATTTAAACATAAATATGCCTTTTAATCAAACTATCATGGTCAATGGTATCGAAGGGAGCACTCAAGTCAAGCAATAGAATCCAAGGCCTGAAGGATATAAATTCTTACCGTCAGTGGAATAGTGAGATACACATGTAAATCAATGAACTTAAAGGACTTTAAATTGTAAAAAAAATGGTCAGAGCACACCCTTTTTGACTTTCAACAAAATGGCTGAAAAATGACAAAAATCATTTGTAGTATAGATCACCGATTGCTAGGAGTCTAATAGAGTTACTACGTTTCTCATGGATGAAAATGACGTTGGGCTTTTGTAAATTACAACAAACGGTTGGTCACTTTGTAGTTGCACATTTTGCACATATTTCAGTTGGAATTTTATCTGTTATAAAGGTTTGAACACATTTTTGTCGTTAAATATCATCTAATAACGAAATACACTAGAGACTAATTCTGCTAAGAGAGCACATACCGAGCGGTTAAGTAAGGGCCATGAATTAGTGGTTCTTCTGACCAAGTCCGATGATCAGAGCTCAGGAATTAACGCTAACAAAAATGATCTTTAGACTTTGGCCATAGAAAAAAACCCTTAGCAGACGACAGCTGGCAGACAAACAGATGGAAACAGATCGAAGAGAACAAAGAAAGAAGGAAAAAAGTAAAAAAAAAGAAAGATAATAAAAGAAAGAGAAAGAAAAAGAGAAAGAATGAGAAAGAAAGAGTTAGAAAGAGGACCAATCTATAGATTCTGTGACCAAACTCTGGGAACAAAAAATTCAAAGTGCGTTTGAGGTTTCCTGATAGGTATTGAACGTTTTTGACTCGAGCTTTCTGCTCTGTTCTGTTATTTTGGGGAAGGGGGAAAAAGTTAACATGGGGTCAAAATTGAGAACTGCCGCAATTGAATGAAAATGCATATCTAATTACTCACCTTATCTCAGTAATCTCGAAATTTGTAGATTGAAATAAAATCTGAAAATTTGCTTTAATTGACTTATTATGCGGAAATATTAACATAGTGACACGTGTGATTTAATAAACACCAGCAGTCCGGGGACAGGACATGATTATAGAATTGCTCATACGACACATGATGGGTGGATATCGTCACATAAACTTTCTTTGAAAATGATGTTTTTAATTATGATAAAGTCCATCGACTGGAAATAATGTTTGGAAACATCTGCATGTACGAATGCGCTATGCAACATTTTAGACAACTTGTAAAATGTCCTCTAGCGCATTCGTACATGCAGATGTTTTTTGATTATGATAAAGTCCATCGACTGGAAAAAAGTTCGGAAACATCGACATCTACGAATGCGATATATGAAATTTTAGACAGCCTCTAAATCCTGTAATCTATGGTAGAAACAAGTAAAGATCTTGACAAACCACTTATGACGAAATGGTATTGTTTGACAAGTTTTTTTTGAACGTGTACCGGTGTCAATTTATTACAGAATCAGAAAGAAATTAATATTAGCCATGCAAATGGATTTTTTATGATTCAAGAAAATCAAGCTAAAAGTGCTTCATAATGTTGAATTAACAATTATAAGCATTTCAAATAGATTTCGATCATCACAGATACTTTCATGACTTTCAACTTTTTTAAAAATTGCGTGACAAATTAATGAATGACAAATTTGTCGTTATTTTGTCAGTTTAAGTACATGACAAATTACCTGACAAATTAAATTACAAATAATGCCTTCCTAAGTTGTCATTTTTTTGAATGAGTATACCACTGTTGTGGTAAGCTTTAGTAAAACAACTTCCTTGTATATCATTTCAATTAATTGCACTTGCTGGTAATTGAGCCTATCACAATAGTGATATAATGGTGTTTCCCATGTCCTTTTGTTTTTGTGACTTGAATCCCTTCGCAATTCAGTACAACATTATTATATATCCTTTGCCATCATTTAAAGAATATTCAAAAGCATCTATGCGTGTGTTTCTGGTGAAATAGTTTGAGAAGAACATTGTCATGTCTAAAATAATACACGGGCTTTTATAAAGCGCCATTTCATCAAGATCACAGCGCTGTTGCCTATCATTATTACGCTGTCATTAGGAAATCGTCACAATCATTTCGCTTCACTTGGGTCGGCAGCTGGCCATGCGCACAATCCTATCAGCACTTAGATTGTAATATTCCCGTAACAGCTACCCGAATATCTCTTGGGTCGACGAGGCAAGCGAGGTAAAGTGCCTTACCCAAGTGCACAACACATTTACCGCAGAGGGGCTCGAACCCGCAACCTTTAGATCATGAGTCGGCCGTCATATCCACTGGACCACATGTGCCCTCAAGAAATTAACACGTTTATTTACCCACCACTACTAAGGGCATTCTCCTAAAATAAAGATAACTTCTAATAGTTGCTTGAAGAAGCACAATTACAGATATAGATGTTGAGACCTCTACTGCAATTTCTTTCAGCAACTTGCCTGGAAATTTTGTCTGGACCAAGAGTGTTCTGGTTACATTGATGTTTGGCATGGTGGAATAAGAACATGGGCACAAATACAGATGCAAACTACCTGCTTAAAATACTAGTTTGGATTAAATGAGTAACATTGAAGATTTTTTTGCACTTCTCCAAACACCACAATATAAATGACAGTCAGGGGAAAATTCACTGACCGTAACCTTAATTAGGGCTGTACCTGTTAACTAAAAGTCGGAACCTAGACAAACCTATACCTTTTTTGAATCCGTATAATGACAAATATCATTGGTGTAACATTTTTAAACACAATTTGACTTGATTCTAGACTGGGATTCTGATTTATAAACCATGACTAATATTGATGAGTCTGGTCGTTTATCTGTTGGACGGTAGAGTGAATCTGTTACGGTTTTATCACACAACCAAATGGGGCAATCTCGGATATAGGGTTCGTTATTCCGAATGGTCCCGTTTTTCTGAGTTTCGCGATTCGCGAATCTTTAACAAGTCTAAGCATGGGATCAAAGAGAGAAAGACGCTTGCATAAGGACTTTGATCACGCATATCAGCGAGTTTAGAGTAGTAGTAACCTGATTTTGCACAGATTATTATAGGTTTTTTCCCCCGGCGACGTGTCGGCAAATATTCACAGTTCAATTTGAAGGGATGTATTCGATTTAGTGCGAAATGGAATGAACATTCACAATCCCCATTTCAATTTAGCATGTATTTAACCGGTTCTATTTCAATAAACCAGTATGCACACGATTAAATAATAAGCGTTACGATTTGCGAATGTGGCCTTTCAGTTAATTATTGAAAAGGTCATTTTCGCGTGAATTCGAATGCACATCCCAAAGAAGTTTTCCTTTTCATTTATAATTAATCTATTTCGCTAAATGGACAATCGATTTCGCGCGTATATTAGGTTGGCTCAAGCACTGCAATTCATTTACTGGTTAACAAAACTGTTACCCAGGTGCCGATCTTTTGAATCTTGCAAGTATTGATAAAATAAGGTATAAAACTTGTGCTTGTAAACTATCTTCTTTCTTTGCCCATCATTTGCAACGATAGCATCATCTAGTCAATTTGTACGCTATACGTTCACACATCACTCTCCCTATCCCATCATGGCTGCTAGAGGAAGGTACAGGCGAATTCCGGACATTGATAGAAAGCGCCTATTGATGCCTTGAGGCTGACGACGCAGACTATTGGAGGTTGCTGATCCTTAGGTATCACGCCTCGACAGCCAGACCTTCTAATCTTACATATATCTGCAATATGGCGCCGCAACAATCTACCCAAAGGAGGTCCAATCAACCGGAAGGTTGACGACGAAATGAGAATAGCTTCAGCAGTAGCCTAGATAACAACCCTCTTCTGACTTTAGGTCAATTGAATCACAACTGCGAGGCTTGACCATCCCACAAACCCTTGTTTTCAAGCAGCACCATCGCAAGAACTCTGGATGGCTGCTGATAACCACTCAATTAGCAGAGGAGCTAGAGAATGTACCTGAGCAAAGGAATGAGCAACGCATATTGATGCACCGTTGTTTTTGCCAACTGGTTTTAGCAGAATGGTTGTCATTGCACATACTGTGTATATTGACGAGACAGGCTATAACATATTGCCGTCGGTCCTATGGTCTCGCTCCTTGTGGAGTTCCAGCGAGACGGTTGTCCATGGACAGGAGGCAAACAAAGATGCAAAAACAAGTCAACGTCCTTTGCCATTTCTGGTGAGGTGGGGTTAGTGGCGCACAAGATACAATCAGAGACTGTTACCAGAGATACTTTTGAGGAGTTCCTGGCAACAACTGTGGTCAACAATGTGGCATAATGTTCGCCCAAAGGCGATTCATATATTTTTTATATACGTCCTCATATCCGAGCCCAACTTCCCCTATGCCGGCAATATTACAATCAAGATGTTGCCCACTACTCTCACCATTTCTCAACCCTACAGAATGGCCCATTCAGCTTTCAAGGCTGAGTAAAGCGCATGCTTGGACGACCTCAAGCAGCGAGCTTTGGAGACCAAGCTGCACCAGCCCAGGCTGGCGCACCTCAAGTCTGGAGATCTGATCTTCTCCATGAGGTTGCTGTACTTACGTTAGAGAAGTGACACTTCAAAGTGTACCATATATTACCATATATTACCATATATCTGAAGATGGGCGCCGCAACAAGCTACCCAAAGGAGGTCCATCAACCGGAATGTTGACGACGAAATGAGAGATAGGCTTCAGCAGTACCTAGATCACAACCCTACTGATGACTTTAGGTCAATTGATGCACAACTGCGAGCTGACCTCCCCAACAACCCTTGGTTTCAAGCAGCCCCATCGCAAGAACTCTGGATGGCATGCTGATGCACATCAGTATACAGATTAAGCTGAGGATGTACCTGGACAAAGGATGAGCAACCATATTGGATGCAACGCGTTGTTTGCCAACGGGTTTTTTGCAAATGGTGTCAATTGCACATGTGTATTATTGACTTAGACAGGCGATAACATATGAGACCCGCGGCCGGTCCTATGGTCTCTCTCCCTTGATGGAGTTCCACCCATCCGATGACGAATTTGGTCCATGGGCAGCGCAGGCAACAAAGAGGCAAACAAGTCAACGTTATCCTCCCTTGCCATTTCTGGGTGAGTTGGGGTTTAGGGGCGCACAGATACAATCAGAAGACTGTTCCCCATCGATACTTTTTTTGAGGAGTTCCTTGCAACACCTAGTTCACAATGTGTGCGAATGTTCCCCAAAGGCGATCAGGATATTTTTGATAACGTCCTCATACCGCAGCCAACTCCCCCCTAATGCCGGCAATTAATTACAACAATATGTTTCCCCCACTACTCACCATTTCTCCTTTTCTCAACCCGAAAACAAAACAAACTGGCCCATTCACAGCTTTCAAGGCAGGAGTAAAGCGCATGCTTGGACTACCTCAATGGCAGCAGAGATTTGGGGACCAATCTTCCACCCGCGCAAAAGAGAAAAAATGAGCCAGGGAAGCGGAAATCTGGCGGAGTACGGGAACCCCCAGGCTGGCGTCAATCTCCAAGTCTGGAGATCTGATCTTCTCCAGCAGGTTGCTGTACTTAACGTTGAGAAGATGCACCTGCAAATTGTACAGCATGGTTAACAGATCACAGACCTACTTGCCGAGATGCATTGTTCTCCGAACATGACGGTTACGAAAAGACAATGGAAGACTATAAAGTACAGTAGAACCTGCTTAACCAGTTAACACAGCCCTTTTAATTATATAACACAAACCACTGTTTATCGACAAATTTTCATGATCAGACCCAAATTCATTGAAACCCGATTAACACAAATTGGATGTTTATGCACCACAGATTCTGTATTAAAAAGGTTCCACTGTACAAATATAGGTCAAAAACCATCAACAAAAAAGTCAGAACTCCTGATAGTGTCCCTTATCAATGTTTCATGACGATATATAATGTCATTAAAATAAAAAACAAAGATAACAATAAAAGAACAAGAAACAAAGACAAGAACTATATATAATAACTAATGAATATAATTATATATAATGCATGTAAATATGCATGAAGTATGCATGGTATATTTATGCAGTAATATATATCTATATATATATATATATAATATATATATATATTATATATCTAATATATTATATATCTTTATATATCACTCTTATAAGTATGGCTAAATAATATAGGCCTACAATACAATGCTATATAGGCATGATACTTAGGCATATTCAGGCCTATGATACAATGCATAAATACCGGATTAGACTCAATCATTAAAGAATAATTTTGTTGAAATTTAATCTAGCCTGGTACAATCCTAAAATGTAAGCAATTAAAACTAAAATATCAATTTTGGCTGAAATTAAACAATTGGAATGAAAATGGCCACCATGATTTGTATAACCATAGCCATTATACAATATTTTGGTGAAATTCAATTCAGTATTTGCGGATTTGACACTGATAAATGAAAAGCATATCATTTGGTTCGTCTCATAATGACAAGTAGATTCGTTCCGAAATAGAGTGCACATTCCTGATAATTCGGCCCACGCATGTTCGCCAAACCGAGTGCCTAATCACGTATTTGTAAGCGTTAAATGAATCACTATGTACATTAATGATTTCGACTATTGATAAATGAATCGAATTTCTAGGTTAGCGAATTTGGAAAGTCGGTTCACGTCGGTATATAAAAATCAGCGCGAAAATGAAGGTTGTATTACCAATTGTGTGCATATTTGATGAAATCGTCCGGGAAACCTAATTAAATGTTAACCTTTCAATACTCTGGGATATATCAAGTCCAAAAGTTGTATACACATTTTGTTTGAAAATGAAAAAAAATGTCATCACAATTTCTTCCCCTAAATATCATGACCAGTAGATGTACATCATGCTGCATTGACTTGAGCAAATAATAGCACTGTTGATGTCCACTAAATCCGCTCGGTATGCAGAGGATAAAGCACCTGAAATTCCCTTTTATCTGAAAGTACAGAGTCATTGTTATTACCATGCAGTTGAAAAGATATGAGACGCTATTACAACCTCGATTAAAATTGAGGTTTTTTCATGACGCAAAGCACAAGATACCAGTCCTCTTTCACGAATAAATAAACCTTTTGCTTCTACTGCGCGTTCAATTAACCTTGACCGTATATTTCATCATTTTTTTCCGAAAAGGAAACAAAGATGAACAAAAATCATGATAAAAGTTGTTTGGCAGACTGTGACCATCTTTGTGCAGAACTAAAAACAGTAACTTACCGTGTTATCCCATTTCTATTCAATTTATCGCGTTGCTAGCATAGGTCGCTAGATCCCCTTCTTTTGTATTCTTCTAAGAGCATGGTGGTCAATTGAATAGAAATAAGTTATGGCTCTTTGGTTCTGCGCAAAGATGTTAGGTCATAGCTTACCAAGCAACATATCTACCACGAGTTTTGTTCACATTCGTTTCTTTATTAGTAGTGGTAAAATATAGTCAAAATTATTGGTAACTCACAGTAGAACCTCAAAGTTTATTTTAATCGCGAAAGAGGTCAACTCAATCTAAACTGGGCGGTGATAACATCTACATTTTTTTCAACTGCTTGGACAGCGACAATGGCTCTGCAGTTCCAAATAAGAAAAGGAATCTGGAGTGTTTTGTCCGCTACATACTGGGTGGATTTACTTATCAATAACGGCATTATTTGCCTTGGTCAATGTGCAACCTTTATGATTGACATACTCAATAAATGTAAATTATAATATTTATTAGTATTTATAATACAAAATGGTTTACTTCGGCTAAGTATGTAGTCAAAAGTAACAATATTTCCTTTGATCCCATGGTCAAGTATAAAATAAACAAAACACGTAGTTGCTTATGCAAAGTATTTTCCTAGTTAGATACCGACATATGGCATTAAGTCAAGGCTATAGCCGTTGATCCAAAACACTGCTCTTGATCTTCCAACAAGGGCAAGTACGTAGATGTGGGTTATTACTCACTTAATTCAGTATATCGGTAACCGTATAAGAAGAAAAACAGATAACAAAGGCAATGTGAGAGCTTGTGAGGCAGAGAGCGGATTTGCAATTGGCTGTCTGTTCTTGCTGTGAGGGGAGAGGTTAAGCTCGTGTATTAGTTGAGATGATCAATGCAGATGTTTGCTTGTACCTATGCCCTGTCGACGATAAATTGGCTTATACGTTAAAGGAAATCTTTAAAAGTGTAGTTCCTAAATTAAGTGATCTATACGTTAAGTACTACGTTAGCTGGGTAGTTTTGCACACGGCCTTGTGTTCAGCCCCGTAACCAGCGGAAGGGAGGCGGGCCCGGGTGCGGGACGGACTCCCCCAATTCCAAAAGGCACCAAACCCCTTATAAGAGCTAAAAAGGGCCAAAAAAATCAGTGGGCATGAATTTTAATCACGTACCATGCACCAAAAAATATACACATATGCATTTGATCCCCAGCATCAAATGTGATACGGTGATTTATGATTTGTCACACATCTGGGGTGAAATCTTTGATTTCCTTTTGCCAAAAATAGATTTTGCAAGCGGAGCGAGCCAAAAATTAGAATTTTTAAAAGCTTTTTTGTCACTTCCACTTCTGCTAAATTCGTCATCCCCTTTGCAAACCAAAGGACTGGTTTGTATGACATATACTGTAATCAGTAAGTATTTCGCTGAACTTTAAAATAACCTGTCAGAATTACCGCCCGACACTAGTTATGTGTGTACGTGAATATGACCTTTTCACAGACCCAATGATTGGTTGTGGTAGGGTATTCTGAAAGAAATCCTGTTATATTTTTATAGTCAAGCAATATGGGTGGGAACGTATGGTAGGCGGGTATTAACAGCTTCTCGACTTAACCTCATATTATAAGTTAATTTTTATCCATATCTTTGTACCCTCGTGTTTGTATCATTTGCCGTAGTTTAACAAACAACGCATTGCCACTATTCTGTGACACTTCGGCTTTATTTGTTCTCGGGATACGCTGTGTGAATCGCATACCCGTAGCTGCAAGCTGGAAAATAAATTATTTGCACACGCAAAACGTGAAAAGTGGTAAGTCATGTTTAAAAAATATTAAAGTAAAATACCGATATCAAAATCTTTTAAGATTGCATAAAACGGCGTATTTAGAGTCTATTTTACCCTGGGAAGGACCACAAAACTCTACTAAGCGCTACACATGCTTATTAATCAATACAAATGATATCTTAATGGTATATATAATGGATATTATAGTAAGCCATATGGAAAATACAGTTAATGGTAATAAAAATTATCAACTGTAACGAAAACTAAATATTAATAATAAAATGTAATCATAATTATAATACGGAACAACACATAAGTGAAAGAGCAATGATAGCAATCAATGATAGCAAAACTATCTAAAATGAATAATCGGAGCAAG
Source organism: Ophioderma brevispina (assembly GCA_023653785.1). Lineage (NCBI taxonomy): Eukaryota > Metazoa > Echinodermata > Ophiuroidea > Amphilepidida > Ophiodermatidae > Ophioderma > Ophioderma brevispina. The sequence continues at coordinate 130,267 of JAMKCH010002905.1, read as the reverse complement.
TTTTTTACACAACAATAATCATCTGAATAACAATAGACGTAAAATTTGAATTTATCAAATAAAACAAAATTATAGTTAAGACAGAACTAACGGCGTACATACGGCGTTGCCACGTTTTTCAAATCATGTTGTCGGTCGGCCATTGCCTGGCTAAAGCTAGAGAATTGGAGACAAAGTTAGCAGACTATTATCAAAGTGTTGCATGGACGATATCTAAAATGCGTGGACCTACTTGAAATGTGATCTTTGCATTCAACTTTTGTTTACTTTAGACATGTATATACTTAAAATACGACCACTTATGATTTTATTCAAAATTATCACTGTTTTGTAACACTAATATTTCATATTTTTGTAATATCAAACATACAGGGATCGCAGCATGGATACTTTAGGCAATACAGACATACGGCTGGATATATACGAAGAAGGAGCATGCATGAAGGATCTCATAAAGGCTAAACTATCGGATACTTCATGTAGAGAGGTAGGACACCTGATAATAGGGGTGGGCATATGACCACTTGTTTTTCAAAACAAGTAAGTTCTATGGCCATTTCGGCTGCAAAAATGAATCTGATAAGTATTTTATTTTATCTCAAATGAATTTTTGATATGGTTCCATCAGAAAGCAACGTTCTTATCAATCTATTTTGTCAGAAACTCACACACAGATGCTTTTGTATATTCTATAAATATTGGCAAAGGAAAAATATAATAATATCATGCTGAATTGCGAAGGGATTCAATTTTAAAGAAAATGTATTGTTGGATGCAAAACCATGAATAGAATAGCTATTGAGCCAGTAGACTTGCTAAATGACATAAGAAAGGTAATTGCACCACTAATTACCGGGGGGCGCGCGCCCCCTCCGCCCCCTCCCTGGATCCGCCTGGTCATGGCATGCTTCAATAAACTCTTGTATAACATAATCAATTACACTTATATTGAGCCTTTGACAACAATGACACAATGGTGTTTCTCATGTTTTTTTGTACGTCTACTGACTGAAAGGCTATTCTATTGACTGCTTTGCACCCAACAATCCCATTTTTGTAAAACTGAAGCCCTCCGCAATTCAACACAATATTATTACATTTTTTCTTTGCCAATATTTATAGAATATACAAAAGCATTTGTGTGTGAGTTTCTGACAATTGAAGAAATTTCACAAGAAATTTCACATTTTGTTGAAAATCTGTCTGTGCCACTTTAAGTGAAATAAAAGTAGATGACCTTGTTACTTAAAGGTGCATTTCGTGATTTCAGCATCTTCTGTTTTATTCATAGATCACTAGATGATATCCTTGAGAAAAGCTTATTCTCAAAATTGAGCTGATCCCGATCTTGCGGTTTTGTGTTATGAGCAATTGCTCGTTTCCCACGGTCCTATAGGCTACTGTTCTGTAATTTCTGTCCGGTGACGGACAGAAAATATAAAATTGCGAATTTCTTACAGATTCTAACCGAATTTGCAACGTATATTGGGCGCCGCTGGATTACTAGGCTAACGGTTCAGATGATATAAAAAATCTCAACATTTTTTAGTAAGTCCGGGGGGGGGACGACTGTGGATTCACGAAATGCCCCCTTTAAGGATTTAAAAGCAACGTGCCCTATCTCTTGTGACGTATAATATTTGGGGGAAAATGTGGGAAGGTGTGATGTGATTTAGTTCTGTTTTGTTGTTCATTATTTAGGAGGGACTACGACATTTTTACTTAGTTGACCTTAGGCTGTTGTGTCTCGTATAACAAATGGAAAGAGTTACTTCCCAAGAGTTCAACCTTTCTACGGTGAGTTTACTTTTCCGGAGATTACAATTATTACAAAAGTATTTAGAGCACATTACATATGGTGACCTTTGTTTTTATGCATCTTTTCTTAGCGTGAGTGGAGATTTCGTAGTCCCCACTTACGCCTCCCTTTGTATTGCAGTTTATTCGTTATAATAACAAAGGATTTGAATCTTAATTTTTTATGCAAATGTATCCAAATTGTGAAATTTTGTGTCATCGGAGTGTCTTCTTTTGTAGATGAACGAACAAGATCACATATATTTTATAAATAGAAACGTTAGTAAATATAATTTCAATAATGCATTATTGTATTCTTATTCCTTCAGCGATCAAATCGCATTCAGGATCCCCCTCTCTACTACTGAACTTTTGGCGAAACTCGCACAAGGAGTGATGTGGTAGTAAGGCAGTTTTGTAAAAACATAAAACAATTGAAATAATTGCGGGCCCTGTCTCATCTTCGCCGCCGCCACCGCCGCCGCCACTAACCCACCCACACCACCACACCACCATCGCAAGCACACCCCCAAAAAGCCACTCACTCCCACCACCACCACCCCGCGCATAATAACCACTATGCACCACCACCAATAACCCAACCACCCGCGCCATTCCCCGCACCCTGCCCCCCCCCCCCCCCCCCCCCCCCACCCCTAAAATGTTGATCCTATACTGGATTCCGTCACCGTTTAGACTTTGGCCATCATAATACAACTAGAATTACTTCGCAGACGGTTTTACCATGAATCTTTAGTCGTTTTTCTTTTATTATAACCTAGGGGGAAATAATGACAGCTCTCAGTTTGAATGCGTCTCCATCCAACATCGTCTACGCTCACCCTTGTAAGCAGGAATCATATTTGAGGTTTGCAAGACAGAAAGGTATATCACTTATGACATTCGACAATGAAGATGAACTTCTGAAGATTAAGAGGGCCTATCCGGAAGCACGGTACATACATAATAAACACACACACACACATGTATATATACAGAGTGAGTCAATAAAAACCCTATTTTTGATAGGTTAAACGTTATTTTTGCTTAAATGTTTGCTTTGGTCGTTTATAAGGATATACAGGCTATCAGAGGATTTTTATTTTTGTGTCTTTCGAACTTTGGGTTCAGAACTATGTGAAGTCTGTGGAGAGACCCAACAAATCTCTTTGGCCACTTTTAGTCATACAATATGCGGATAGGCTGACACCGACGTATACCATCACTTATTATAGCAAAGACAATACACACATGCAATTTTAAGTTTTTCAGTTTTGCGCAAATACAGTATACTCAGTGTGCATAAATTGTGAGAAGAACTAAGGCTAAAGTTTTCTGTAAATAAATTGGAATTAAAACTTAAAAATTAAATTACACTTGTTTTTCAAGCTGAATACGAAACTTTCTAAGGTTTTACTTTGACTCCTAAATTTTGCTATAGGTTGAAACCATGAACTTTAAAGAAAACTGTTGTCTTACACCAGCCATCTGGACTTTCTTATCTGGGACATTGAACATTGTTTTATTCAGAATTTTGTTTTGTTATCTCGGCGACATTAAAAGATAATACTGCAATTATTCTTACGTCGTATGTTTGACAATAATTTGGTGTTAAACGTTTTTAACCCTATGTAAATGATGCCTCTTGGTGGCTTTCATTTTGGGTAAAGTTTTTATTGGGTCACCCTGTATTTTTAATTATTTTTTCTGAATATAGGGTTTTTACTCACACTACTTTAATGCATTTTAATGTACAGTGTGAGTCAATAAAAACCCTACATTCAGGAAAGATTTTTTCTTCAAAGGTTAAACATTATTTTTGCTTCAATGTTTGCTTTGGTTGGTTGTTCACAGAGATAAACAGGCTATCAGAAGATTTTTATTTGGTGTCTTTGGGACATTGGGTTCAGAAACTATGTCAATTTTGCGGAGAGACCTAAAAATTCAGTTTGGCCGATTTTAGCCATACAATGCGGAGAGACTGACACCGACGTATACCACAAAACATTATAGCAAAGACAATTCACACATGCAATTTCAGATAGTATCGATTTCTTCTCGACAAAAACATATCAGTTTGAATAAAATGGTCTATTGTGTAACATAATTATAAGTAAAATATCTTCAAAAAATTTAATTACCATTCAATTATAAAGAGCCAGTTATTGAAAATCACTCCATATCAATGTCTCAGTACATGACCATAAGGAAACTGCTCAGAGATTTTTGTTTTACATCTCTAAGGTAATTATTTTTGCACAAATACAGTATACTCAGCGTCCATAAATTGCAAGAAGAACTAAAGCTGAAGTTTTCTGTAAATAAATTGGAATTAAAATTCAATATCGCAGTGCTGTTTTTTAAAGCGGAATACAAAACTTTCTATGGTTTCGCTTTGCTCCCAAGTTTCGTTGTAGGTTAAAACCATGAAATCCTGCTGAACCAAAGTAAACTGTGGTATTACACCAGCTATCTTGACTTTCTTATTTGAGAAATTGAGCATTTTTTCACTTAGCATTTTCTTTTGTAATCTCTGGGATATTATTTTTATAATCCTTCAATTACTCTCCCACCTTCTATTGTTTAATAATAATTTGGTGTTAAATGTTTGCACTCAAATCGCTGCTGACGACCATGTTACTCTATGTAAACGATGCATCTTTCTTTGGCTCCAAATCGGCCAAACAGGATTTTTAAGTCTCTCAGCAAAATAGGCGTAACTTCTTCCTCCAAAGTCCAAATGACACCAAATAAACGTTTTCTGAAAGCCTGTTTATCCTTCTTTATAACCATAACAAACATTTGAGCAAACAATTATTAACTATTTTAATTATTTTTTTATTCTGAATGTAAGATTTTTTTTTTGACTCACACTGTATTTTACCTAGGTATTTTGTATGGTTATCAATGTTTTCTTTATTGGACCTCAATTTGATAGGGTAACTCGCAACATCAATTACAGGAATTTTGTATACTGAAAAGTGTTCCTTGGGGCATAGATTCTTTCATTGTCATAAAGTTACAACTCGAAAGCTACGTAATATAAACCCATGCGAATTTGTATAGCACAGTATAGTCAATATTATCATACTACAGGTTGATACCCACTTGTAAACATATAGTGTGGTTTGGTGTGTATTCCCGTTGGATTTTAATGCTAAAATTGATTTTGTTGCTGTTTGGGTTTCAATAGGGCCTAAACTGTCAGAAAATGATAGGGTGCAATTTTTCGGACTGATGACCCCTTCTTCAAAGGGGGAAATGTTAGTACAAGGAAAAATTTAAAATCGAGTCAAATTGTGTTTTAATGTACACTAAAGCGTTCGTCTCCTCATAAGGATTAGAAAAAAATATATATTTGCCTAGGTTCCAACCTTTAAAGCGGTATAGCCCCATAATGGTTCAAGGTCACCCTGGGCGTAAATGCTCCGATGTTCTTGAAAGTGGTGTCAAATGATTCCTTGTGTCATACTGAAACAGAAATGCATTTTAACTAATTTGGTGATATCACCATTGCGACATCCAGGGAAAATTTGTGTGACCCACATAGACCATGTAGACCCTTGCTACATTTTGTTATGTACTTAGCCAACCAAATGTCACACACTGTAAAACAATACATTTTTGGATCCTGTGAGACAATACAAACAACTTATCACCAGTTTTAATAAAATCTGAGCATCTGAGGTAAATTTAACCCCAGGGTGACCTTGAACCATTATGGGGCTATAGCGCTTTAACTAAATCATAACCTAGGCAAATATATACTTTTTCTAATCCTTATAAGGAGACGAACATATTAATGTACATTAAAACACAATTTTACTCGATTTTAAATTTTTCCCTGTTTTAACATTTTCCCCCTTTGGTGAAGAGGACAGCAGTCCGAAAATTTGCACCCCATCATTTTCGGACAGTCTGGTCCCTGTTGAATGCAAAACAGCAAGAAAATCAATTTTAGCACAAAAATCCTACGGGATCTTGCTTCATTGACGTACCGAACCACACTAATAGGCGCTAACCACTTTTCCTTTTCCATAGTTGTAATCGCACTCTTTTTTCACTAAAACCTTCATCATCAGACATAGCGTCGGTGGTATTAGTGGCGTACGGTACGAAAAATAGAAAAATAAGTTTCCGAGAAAACGGGCTTTTGAAAGCAACACCAAAATGACCATACGTCACTTATTATTACCAATAATGCTGGCGGTACTGGACATGGACCGGATGGTCCTGAAACTTAAGGGCCTCTCTGGACCAAACGCTGGCAGCGCATTGTTTTATGAATATCGCGCAGGCGATGGAGGCCAAATTCTTTAATTCTGATGTTATTTGATTAAAACGTAATTACGAAACCCTGACAGAAAATTCTAAAGATTGATTATGTTATCTAGCATTATTATGCATCAGAAGATTGGCGCGTGCCCGATACTTCACAATACGCAAAATATTGGGCATTCAATCATGCAACTCGTCAAGTTAATGCTCTCATTTTATTAGTTTGAAGTCATTTTAAAACTATTTTTTGTCAAATAAATTTCTTGTTGCATAATAATAATAATAGATGCTTTTAATCGGTTGATAACAGAAATATCGCCCTCTCCAAGAAACTATCAGGCTCGTCTTCGACTCGCCGGATATTTGATCTACAATCCTCGAATAAAGTCCTTGGAACACCGCACACCCGTTTTATTGTTAATAGCACAAACAAACCTACTGTATTGAAGCCTGTATGTATTAGTTAAAGGATCAGAGCAGGACATTATCAGAAATAATGTGTCTTGTTCAGGCGTGGTAAGCCCGTTAGTCGCTTGCAAGTCTCTCCCCCTTCGGGGGCTCGAGTTGCAAGCGACTAACGGGCGAACCACGCCTGAACAAGACACATTATTTCTGATAATGTCCTACTTCTTATTCTTTAATTAACATAAACGTCGAGCAAAAAAGAAAGCTAAAACCTTTAAAATATGTTAAAATATTGCGTCTTCTGTACATTTTCATGATACTTAGCTATGATTTAATTCATTTTCTTCACAAATAAAAACACTTTAATGCCCACGTTTGCTTATATGGTCGTTGTAAAAGTCTAGACTTTATTGAAAGGATCATTCACAATAGGGGTAACAAATAATGAGTCGAGCTTTTGAGAAAGGGATAATCGGATTTCAAGGTTCAAAACTAAATTGAAATAAGGCAATCAATTGAAGCCGGAAGAGCTTTACAATGTTACGCCTCAACGACTTGTTTTGAATACAGCTAAGTATTTTGTAATCAGCTAGCATAAGGAGTGTAACAGTCACGTTGGTTGTGGTTTGTTGTGACAAATTTGGTTCGGTGTCGGTATTTGATTTAGAAGACGATTTTGATAATGAATACTTAATAAGAGCAAGTCAAGACACCACTGATCGTTTTGTGGAGGCGTAAAAAGCAAAAGTAAGGTAAGGTCGTTGAGCTTGAACTCTGTGTTTTTAATATATAACATTTCTTCTTTTGTAATGAATTGATATATTTAGCATATATTTGCAAAATCCGCGCTCATTATTGGTGGAATTCACCTTTGACCAGTAAAAATGTCATTCTTTGACACTACAGATGTTGTATTTTCAATACAGTCGTCCTTACGACACACATATCACTTAAGTATACTGTGGCATTCAGCTTGACAAATTGTTTATGTTTGTCTCGTTACAATGTATTATAATTGCAATTTATTATCTTTGCATATGCAGATTTTACGCCATTGTTGGTGTCCCTAACATTAATATTCCTAAATTTCATTCAAGAATATTGACATCTAAATCGTGTCTCTGGAATTGACCTTTGGACCCGTAAATATTATGTCTATACTACACTAACAGAATTTGTTTTTTTGAATACAGTCCTTCTTGTTACACACAGATAACGGACAGTACGCTGTGGCATTCACCTGACAGACGTTTGTTGTTTGTCTCATTTCTATCTGTTTTGATTAAAACAGATGTTATGATCATTGCAGGTGTCCCATATGCGATAATAATTGAAATAATCCCTACCCCCTAAACAATAGCAGACGGTATTTCTACACCTTTCCTCTAGTGTTTCTAGCCTTATGTTTGTATTTCTTTCGTTTCTAAAGTTCGATGCCCAGACCTTTATTTTTTGATAATGTGGTCAGCTACTGATCACATTATCAAAAACAACAAAAAAGGTTTTTTGATATGTGTCAAGCTACTGACCACTTTATCAAAAATAAAGGTCGGCACGAACTTTTACAAAAGACATACAATGGATAATCAATGCAATAGAAAAGGGCTAGACGTTTATAATGTGTAATTTATGCGTAATCGTCCCACCGACGCTAGTTACCGACGGCCTATGCAAATAACCATAAGACCCTCGGCTATCTATAGCGCTCGTTCAAGCCACGGCTGGCTGACCTAAGTTTAATTGAACCGCGTTGCAGTATCCACACCGCCGAATGCATAAATCCTTTGTGTGTACAGTGTACGTGTCATGCAAAACCATCTTGCCGCACCGCAACTGCACACTCGTATCAAACACATTCCGCGCATATAATTATGACAGCAATCAATACTCCCATTGCATTTCCCAATTCACTTGGTTCCACTGCCGAAAAATAGCAAGGGCATAGTTCCATGTCAGCGTAGTAAACGTCATGTTACCTTGCACTAGATGAAGACAGTGTGTTCAACATTACCAAGTGACACCGACACAAATAGTACATCTCACTCTCACTAGTCACATTATAATATACGATTATTTACATAGGGTCTTCCAGGAAATGTTATTGAGCGGGGCTGGACTAAGAGTTCGGACCATGAAGAGCGAACATTACTTCGAGCCTCAAATACGATTATTTACATAGGCGTGCCCAGGAAATGTTATTGCGGGGGGCTGGACTAAAATGTTCGAACCATGAGGCGAACATTAATCGCGCATAATCTACGAGTATTTACATAGTCCGTGCCCAGGAAATTTATTGGTGGGGGGGGGGCTGGACCTAAAGATGTCGAACCATGAGAGGAAGCGGCTATCGAGCGGAGCGACCGCCTGAGGTTTTAGGGTTTTTCAAGACCTGAAAACGCCTTCCCTTGTGTACTTCTTCCGACACTTGTTGATCCGTATTTGCATGAAAAAAATCAAATAATGTACCATAAAATCATCTTCTTTTTCTTCTTCGTTTTCCTCTTCCTCTTTCTTCTTCCTCTTTTTCTTGAGAATTTTGATGGGGGCTTTAGCCCAAAGCCCCCGTGTACCCAGGGATTTAGGAGTACTTTTTTCAACCCCATTTCTGGATTGGACTCATGCGCATTACTCTTATTATCAGTGCGCATATAATTTTGACCACCTGAGGTCTAAGAAGTCTCTCGAACGTCTGAACACACATGTGCCGAATTTTCGAAATCGTCCCCAAGTGTATCACAAAATAACGTCACCATTCAGTAATGAGAATAATGAGCGCGCTCTTCATTTGTATTGTTATGAAGAACTTTTGTTCGTGAATAGTTTAGTGATGAATGTTCTGAGAAAGCTATAGCATTACTTTTCCCTCCCTCTCTCCATCGTTTCATTGTTTTGACACCTTGAAACATCCGATGGCATGTTTTGTCGTTTCTCAACATTCCATGGGGGATTGGGGGACACGTTTATCCCTAGGTCTCTAAAGTGTTCCAAGTCTTTTGCGAGGATTGTAGGCTCGTGCGATATTTTCTGTTATCAACCACAACCAATCTATACTACTAAAATGAGATCTGTCCGGCTATGCGTTTCGTTATGCTTTGACATATGGGGCTGATATTTTGCATAAAGGTAGGGTAGGACAGGCTGACCTTTGTTAGCATGGTTTTAGAGTGACCCAAAAGGTCAAAGGTCATCTAGAGGTCAATTTGCGTAGAAATGCCGTACGATCACCAAATTTGGTCAAAAGGACCGCTGACCTGAGCACCTAACAAATCTGAGGTCAAAGGTCACACATAGGTCACGCATAGGTCAAAGGTCACACACGGGATATGCACTAGTGTTATGTAAATATTGTCTCATTCCAAAACCGTTGCAGTTGGAGTCTACTTTAATGGTTGTTACTGATTTATATTGGATGTGTAACGGTAAATAATGTGAACTGAACGAAGATGCGTATGGGTCATCGGCCAATCAAAATCAGCTCTTTCACGGAAGCTAAATTATGTTGAATGGACTTTTTGTTCCCCCTCCAGATCATCTAAGAATGCGAAGAATACAATACATGCACCTGGTTTACCTAAACATTTCAGTTATTTCTACAGGTGATTCGTTTGTATTCTTTGGGCGTTTGGGATGTTCTGAGGACCGGTCTGACCAAGTTAACCTATTGACCTCCCATGGCGCCCTATTTTGATTTATTTCGTTGTTCTGCGCAGGCTGCGTGTATTACACAAAATGGACAACCGGAAAAGTGGAAAGGTGACTTAGGGTTTAGGGTATGACAATACAGAATTATGGTTATACTTGTTATATTTCTGACAGCTTGACTCTACGAATTAGTACTGACGATAGTACAAGCATGGCGCAGCTAAGCCTCAAATATGGTTGTGATCCCGATGAAGCGTCCTATCTCCTGAAAGTGGCCAAGAAAATGGACCTTAATGTAGTTGGTGTAAGGTAAGCGGTTATTGATATGCTGTGACTGAAACATGTTACTGCTTCGACTGAATGATCTAAAGGGAAGTGAGCGGATATTATGCGGATGTTACACCAATAATATAGGTTTTCCCGTTCGATTTCACACAATGTTCATCCGAATTTAACAATTGTTTAGTTCAAATTCGTCCCAAAAAATCGAAACTGTACATTTTACCACCTCGTTTTCGTCTTTGGACATTCCAAATAGTAGTCGATGTCAAACAGACTTCAATCTATGGTCTTCAATACGTCCCCGTGTTATGAATTTAGTCCGACTTCAACTGCGATATAATGGTAGTTGGATTACGTCTATGGTCACCGGTTTCACACTTGGTCTTTTCCAATTAGTCCAGGTGTTTCGGGTGAATTTTCTTGTCTTACTTTTCAACTTTCTGTTTGTGTTTCAGCTAAAATATTGACTGCTTCCAGATTAAACATGGTAAAATGGGGTAAACGTTGGTTTATGGACTAACTTGGTGGAGTTCGATTGTTGATGCTGGGTCATTTCAAGCCAGGTTGATCGCGAAACCCGGTGACCTCCTATTAAAAATATTTTTTAAATATAGTTGTGAACAGTAAAAGTTGTTTTTCATCATTTTGACATGGCTACATTTCAAAACATAATTAGTATATCCAAATTTAAATCTGGATTGATTTGTCCCTATCCAACCACAAACTTTCGAATTTAATTTAAAATCCATGTATTATAGTGCAACCCTTCTCCCTGAGCGATACATCATAACAAAATTGCCGTCATAACGTCACTGTCCTGTTATAAGGCCTTTTCAAATGTTAGTCCTTAAACACATTCATGATAACCCCCCAATGCAGGCTATACGACGAATTCATATGATATTTTTAATGTGTCGGATGACCAATGACGAAATCGGTTCGCCATGTACAACGAATGTATGAACCCGACGAATTTTGTTTTGAATTTAAAGACGGGGGCGAACCGTTGCTACCATTGACGAGTTCGAGCGACCCAGGTTGAAGTTGTTTTGACCAAAAACGAAATCGAGTTGGCAAATGTCACAGTGTTGTTTTTTCGATTTTTGGGACGATTTTACCTAAACATTGTTGAATTTGTATGAACTTGTGCGAAATCGATCGGGAACACCTATATTACATATTTTTTGAAGAGAGCCACAATTAAAAATGTTATTTTGTATCTCAGAGGTTGGTAATTGGTTAGTAAAGTATAGTGGTGAAGCTCAACATCTCATTCTTTATTTGTCACCAAAGTAGGAATTTTATCATTAGAAAGAATTAGAACCGGGGATACCCGATTCTAATGAAAGGCCCTGGAAACTTCCCTTCAGTGCAAAATAGCGCCACTGTGTCTGTTGGTCGTTCAACGCTTGTCATTTTCGATGATATGGCGCTATTTTTGTAATGAACAACAGAAATTTTTGTTTCTAAGCGCTGGCGTTGAAGAGACTCCACGATTCTAAATTACAAAATAGCCCTTTTTTGACAAATAACAATTTTTGAGTTTCATTACCATTTACAGGTATTATAGTTTACTATAGAACAATTACCAACAGAACTGTTGTACAAACCCGTTTGAGTTAAAAATGGTGTAACTTATGATGGTTTTAATTGTACATTGTTAAATATCAAGACTCAAATAGTAATTGAGATCAACTCCATGCAAACTACTATTTAATATAAATAACAGCTTATTTTTCCGTTCCGTCAATTTCTAATCTGGGGAATATAGAATTAAGGATTGAATGAGATTGCAATAATAATACCTCACTCATGGTAATCACACCATTTATGTTCGCAGTTTTCACGTTGGAAGTTGGTTGTCCAGGATCCTGAAGGCCTTGGCAAACCAATCCGAGATGCGCGTTTATTGTTCAACGAGGCTACTGACTTTGGGCTTTAAAATGAATGTGTTGGACATAGGTGGAGGGTTCCCAGGAGATTGGTTGTAGTCCCGAGAAGCTAACCTTTGAAAAGGTACCTATATTTTTCATTACAAGGTAGCTTCAAAACTCGTCGGATCAGCTCGGTTCTTTCCGGTTGGAACTGGATTCTATTGTATGTTCTGAACAATGAAAACACGGTTCCGTCCAAGACCTCTGGGCTGTTCCCGGTAACTTATTTAGAATGGGCACGAACACGCTTAATTTGGCTAATAACCAATAAAAAAGAACGAGTTGGCGGGCGTTGTTTTGCACCTACCGAGGGCAAAGTTCCATATTGATAAAAATATTAGAACTGTACATTACTACTGTGTTAAAAATGTCATACTCGTCATAGCAACTAAGACATACCTGAGACCCCGCCATTTTGGTCGCCATATTGACAAATCTGCAATCATTGCGACGGTGAATTTTCCATGCTGTAAGGTTTACGTACATTTAAGCGTCGACCAAAGAGTTCAATTGAATCGAAATGGCCGTCGGTAGCCTTTTATTTATCTATTTGAATGGTTCAACCATCATGGACCGCGCCGCGGTTAGCTGGCGTAGTTTTGAAGCCAACCCTAAGAGATCGTTATATATTAGAATGGATGGAAATATTTGGTGTCATCACGTCTTCAATACTGTTGTGTGGCATATAAAAGTACGCAAATTTAGAAAGGAGATGATCACAAAAATGACTAAATTTTGATGGAAACGCAATATATTTAACGGATTATCAAAACCTAATTCGATTTTGCTAATGCACTTACACAGGAACTCTTTATTTCACCGTTACTTTCTTCCTGGGTTGAACAAGTGTGAACACAAGATGATTTCTGATCAAGTGGATCAACCTATTGATCCTGCTGTATTTTCTGTGACTGCAGGTTTACAGTGTATTAAGTATTCAGCAATATATCTTCATGGCTTCATACAAGTACACTATGTTCCCTTGTTTAATGTGTACCATATTCGGTGAACTTGCTTTCCATACCATGTGTGACCCATCACCGATCTGCCTCCGCGGAAAAGATGGGGTCATCTTGGTAAGTGAGGAGGAAAGAAATACCAAAACTTACGGATTCCCGCTGGGATTGTTTATAGCCATAAAGGCACTGCCTTCATGAATATCAGCCTCTGGAACGCACACTCCATTACAAATACAAACCACCTTCCTTGTGGACTGTATTATTCGCAATGCCAACGACGTTGATATAGTTTTTCTAACATATACTTGGTTGAATGAAAGCGACGGTTGGGCAGATGCACATCCGAAATCAGAGAGTATGTACGTTCTTCTATCATCTTAATCAAGCCATTTCAAAGCGTCTGTTACAACATTTGAATATACATGTTAGTCAATACAAACCCCTACATTCAGGATAAAAAATAATTAAAATAGTTTAACGAATCATTCTGCTCCAATTTTGCTAAAAGCGAATAAACAACGACTTTCGAAAACGTTTTTTTTGTGTGGCCATTTTGGACTTGGATAAAAAGTTATGCCTATTTTGCTGACAGACTTAAAATCCTGTTTGGCATTTTGAACCATACAAAGATGCATCGTTTACATGTAGTCATGCATGTTTTTAGCAGTGCTTTTGGTAAAATAATTTACAACAACACCAATTTATCGGTGAAATAATAGAAGGGGGAGAATACTTGCAGGATTATAAAATTAATATCCCATACATTACAAAAGAAAGGCTGAGTGAAAAAAATGTTCAATGTCCCAGATAAGAAAGTCAGGATGGCTGTGTATGAGCCACAGTTTACTTTGTATCAACATTTTTTTTATTCAGATTGAGAAACAAGCGCAATTTAATTATAAGTTTTAATTCTAAATTACTTACAGAAAACTCAGCTTTAGTTCGTCCTCGCAAATATGGACACTGAGTCACTGCATTTGTTCATATAAATCATTATCCTAAGAACATTGGATCTCTTTATGCTCGAACAATGGAATTCAGTGTTGAGATATTTACTTACAATATGTTCCTCAGTAGACCGTTGTATTCAAACGGATATGTTTTTGTAAAGAAGATATCATAACCAACTGTAATTGCATGTGTGAATTGTCTTTGCTATAATAGATGTATGGTAGACACCGGTGTATATCTCTTTGCATTGTATTACTAAAAATGGACAAACAGAATTTTGGGTCTTTCCGCAAAATGGACATAGTTTCTGAACCTAAGTCCAAAAGACATCAAATAAAACTTGCTGATAGCCTGGTAATCCTGTAACACTAAAGAAAACATTCAAGCAAAAATAACGTGTTAAAACAGTTCAACCTGTAAATATTTTTTTTTCTGAATGTCGGGTTTTTTGACTCTGGGCTGTATATCTTGATAGACCATTGGAGAAGGTATTCGGTTTTTCATACCGTCCCCTACCATCCAAAGTAAATAAGCTACGGACTTCAGCTTTCCTTAACGAGTTTGACGAGTTTCTGAGTGAGTGCCTCCTTCCCCTGAAGACAGGTGTTGGATGAGATTTCAACACGCACGTTCAAAGTGGGATTCTAAAGGCCTACTTTCTACAATTGAGACATGTGGATTGTACAAGTTTGTATATGACCGACAGGCCGTTCTCTTCACACGCTTGACCTTATTATTGCAAGATTAATAGACAACATCATCGACTCGAGGTTGTGTGTGAAGACGTCGTCTCGGATATCGCATTGTTCTCGTTTTTATCAAAATTTCTGTACTCTTGACCAATTTGATTCTGATCAAAAGAACTTTTCCCCCCCCCATATTGTTACAATTGATGTGTCAACAGCCTGTTTGTGAAACTAAGGTTCGCTTGGTCTAGAACGCCATTGTGCTACTCTGCGCACACAAAGACTCGCACCATCAGACATCTTTTACTGTGTATAATGATCAAATATCGGCGGAAAGAGATAGCACAGGAGGGGTAGAGCGTAAGTACAGAAATAGTACAGAAGAGTTCGAGGAGCATAACCAAGAAGATTTGCACTGGGGCCTTACCAACTTTACAATACCAGGAGACTGAGTTCCTTGATCACGATGTTAGGCATCAGTTCATTCGTGCACTCATTTTGACCCGACTGATTGCGGCAATGGAACCGCATTATAAACACTGCCTCACTGAACTAAACCGCTTTCATCAATACGAACAAAAAGACTGCTAAATTCATCTTATTCCGCTTCAAAACTTGAGAGCCCGGCTCCTTTAATTGACTCTACATTTGCTCCCACTGTTTAACAGCTATAAACAGTCAGGTTCCACAATAGATCCTACAGCATAAAGATCAAAGACATGCCATAACAAGGACCATTTTCGCGTTCATCTACAGACCAACTCAGACCATCAACTAACAGGCGGCTCCTTTGCTGTCAAGGGCCTTCCCTCTAGAATAAATATCCCTTGTCATGTTCGTGAGTCAACCAACTCAATTTTCAATTAGGGTCCTAAAACATCTATTATGTCCTCAGTACTTTGCATGCTTTTTGTATATTTTATTTTTCTAACGCATTTATCTTGTGTGTATACGCCATGATCGTTCTCTGGACATTGGCGCTATATAAAATTGCCTCAAAGTTGTTATTGTTGAAGGTCATCCTGAGATAATTCTGCGGAGGTGTTTCTCATTTTATAAAACATATTTTATTCTCAACATATGGATTTATACCGTTAAATGTGTATGCATTTATAATGAAGGCATGTATATCTGAGGCCTTGGTGCATTCTTGAGTCATTTATGAACATGTTTTTATTCCCACCTTATACTTACGTTATTAATATTTAGTCGCCAAGGTAATTAACAGGGAATTAGAGTTACATTTTCCTGAACTACAAACAGTTTCATGTTCGGATAATAAGTGAACGGGACGGTACTTTTCTGGGCGCGCTTTTACACTGGTAGTAAATGTTATCGCACGAGAAATGTTAGCAACAGGAAGGCAAAAACCAATGGTAAATACCCTCAAATAATAGTTGTTAATACTAGGTTATTTTTGTTCAATAATTTTAAATAAATTTACATAAACTCTTTAATATTAAAATGGTGTGACAATAAACTTTTGGTATTACACGTTCTATATGTATCGAGGATTAGGAAAAGGGAAACTAGAGAAAAGAAAGCAAGGGGATGGGGTTAATTCCTATTTTGTCAGAATTAACGAACTACAGATGATTGCGTTAACTTACAGATGAATCTTTGGCGAACAAAACTCCCGATTTCTGGTATTACTTGAATGATGGGCGATACGGGTCATTCTTGATTGCTATTGCCAGCTTATTCCAATAATACCAATCCTTCTGAAGGTAAGAATTGACACAACGACATGTCACCTAAATGTAACAAAACATACACAACACCACACACACCACACACATCCAAAACATCACACCTTCCCGCACACTTTCACACACAAACTCACACCTAATTTTATCACTTCCTACAATGAACTAATCAGACTATGGGACATAAACAAAAACCAATGTATAGCAAATTTTGTTGTCCCCATCGGGGGCTTGGGGGAAAAACCAAAGTGTAGAATGCATAATATATTTTTCAAATCAGATACCGGCTGATCCCGCTTACCAAAAAAAACATGAACATTTTCTTGGAAAATGAATTGAAATGTCACCTCAATTTCCTTTCCTACTCCCATATTTGTAAGGACGGTATGTTAAGGAACATCTAACCTTTCAGTGGATAAAAAATATTGGCCCACAGAACACGGCGGTTCTCGAACTATAGGTCATGCTTGAGCGATCTAACCTTCGACCTCAAATACCTTTGACCCCTTTGTGTATGACCCTTAATCCTACCCTGACATGAAGGCGTCTATAGTGCTTCTATGCCCCAAGTGTGGTAGCAAATAGAGTTCAGGTATTCTGTTCGCACAATTTGAATCAAAACGGTAACCCCAAACTTGGTGCGATTTAAGTTTTGATGTCAAATGACCTTACGAATTGTATTAGACTTTTGATCTTACTATGACATGAAAATGTCTACTGTGCAGCTTCAACCTACATTTGCTAGCAATTTCCGTCCAACTATATGTGCAGAGGCAATTTGATAAGGGTAACATGAATCGCGCTTTTACGATCTAATTTTTGACATCAAACATGTATAAAG
Source organism: Ophioderma brevispina (assembly GCA_023653785.1). NCBI lineage: Eukaryota > Metazoa > Echinodermata > Ophiuroidea > Amphilepidida > Ophiodermatidae > Ophioderma > Ophioderma brevispina. The sequence goes on along the minus strand of JAMKCH010002905.1, from coordinate 112,786 downwards.
AGAAATAGTTTTCCACAGCCAGAGTCTCATTTGTACTTCGCGGGAAGTTCAGTGGAAGTTCACTGAACCTCCACAATCAGCCAACAAAACGAGCAGGCTAAGCAGTAGCTTGTGCAGTACCAGAGGAAACGGGTGGAGTACCCATGGCCAGCCCTGGTGGGTATTCTCTTCGCCCAAGGAAATTAGATCAACAAAAAAGTGGATTTTATGATGAACTAAACTATCCAAAGCTTCCTTCAACTGGAACAACTGTCAAGTGGAGACCAAACGAGATATTTGAAGTTGAGGTAAGTTTCCATTATATAAAAGTTTTGATGGTGAAAAGAAATTACAAAACTTATATAGCCTGGGGCAATCTATGTCTTTTTGTGTGCCACATGTATACGCTAGCTTAAACTAGAAGAGTAAGACACTTTTAACTTAATAAATTGCTCACTGCAGCCTTCACTTAGATAAGAAAATGATAAATTTTATCAGGATTTATTAAATCTTGGACGTTTAAGTTGTTATGAAAATATATAATCTTTCATGTAAGCTCCAAATAACATGATAAAATGTAGAACTTTTGATCTCAGCCCTGCTATGGCACATATGTGAGACTTCACGTATTTAGATCAGTCAATCTGCTACATAGAGGGGTAAACGGTATGTTTGGTGATGAATCATAATCTGTTCTAATAAATATAATAGGCCTATCCTTGGTATTGTTTCTTGTTTTCTGCTATGGTATAGTAATAGTAGTGCAAGCGCTGCCAGCCTAGATTCTAAAATGATGGAGCATGTTTTTTAATGAAAAAATATATTATGGTCTAAGTATTGATTGAAGAAAAGTAGATTTCCAATTTCATAGTTTATTTCACCCCCCCCCCCCCCCCCCCCCCCCCTTTACCTTGATTTCATGTTTGTTTAATACTGTCAATATTGAAATTCATAGTTCATAGTTATTGTGTACTCATTCTTTTTACTCATTCCTGTTTACCATCGATTGTAATGAACGACGAGGAAGTAGAGGTGCATTATATTGGTGGGGGTGATAACTGGAATAGACGGGATACCACAAAGGGATATTATTCTGCAAAGAAGCAACCAGAGTTGGAACCCTTGGAAACTAGGTGTGAACTATTCATCCATAAGCTACGAAAACAAGCATCAAGGAAAACATTGGATTTCACCGATCTCATGCTCCTTACTTTATAATTCGTGTGGACGGTGATAAGGATTGTTTTCATCATCTGTGAGAAGGTTGGAACAATCAGTTTGAAAGGAGGACGGCTTACTTTTGAAAAATAATTGTGCTTGAGACCAATTCACAAAAAACTGGATACAGACGAATCTTGAAAAAACATACATAAGAATTTCGAAGTTGTCGATAGGACTGTAATTGTGAAGTTGGTAAACACCATCCCTTAAAGGGAATATGTTCCAGATGAAGCTTCAGGAGTCCGGTTAAAACAAGTGACTGACGTGGACATTTTGTATTGTTTTAGATTTGTAAAACCGGAGGGAAAATTGTTAGAATGTTAGAGTAGTGTTAGCTAATGTAGCAATGTGGGACCCTTCCTTCCTTGCCAACTAGTGTAAATTTGTGAAGTTTTAAGAGACTTTTGAACCCATTTATAAGATTTGTTTCTATTTTAATAACTTGTAATGCAAACTCCCATTATTTCTTATATCGTGTAATAGTACTTACAATTGTAAGTGATTGTATTTTATTTTCTTCGTAGTCTGTTATGGAATTACATTGAGGTTTCTGCTGTATAGGGCCTATCATTTAGTTTGAACTATTGCTTTTTTGTTCACAGTACAAACCTTCTTTCTGTGTTTTGGGACGTTTCATAATTGGTATATCTGTTTACATGTAACTGATTGCTTTATACGTGAGGACTTAACGTATATCAATTTTTATTAAATTTTACTGAAATTTAATACTCTATGTTTTCTTTCATAGTTTTCCAAGGATTTGATTCCGGGAAATATCAAAATGTCAGTCAAACAGCCCAGCATATATGTTGCAGTCGCATCGGTGCTCTTCACAAGGCCGTAGCTGCTAACAAATCACCTATTTCACATTTGCCAAAAAACAGAAAAAAACTGACAAAAATATTTGAGAACAATTTGCCAAGAAAACAAGATACATTGTCATACACAACAAGATGGCGGCCAAATATTGTCCAAAATTGACAGATTCTTTCCAAGTATAAGAAAGGGCACTCTGGTGGTAAGCAAAAGAAAAATCTATGAAAAGTTGGTTGAGTACTGTGAACAATTGGCAGTTTAAAGATCGGTTACGACGAATTACAAGCAAATGAAATGCTTCAGCAAAATTGCCAGCCTGAAACAAAAGCTCCATCATCAGACTATAGCGCAACATCGGCCTGAAGAAAACACTAAAAACAGAAAGAAAAAGGCTGTTCAAAAGTTACAAAGGGCTCCTGGTAAATGGTCCCCCCCCCCCCAAAAAGCATTTAAACAAGGCAAGGGGTCGAAACTTAAGAATCAAAAATGGAACTTACAGCAGAAAAGCCAATGTTTCGACGAAAAAAACCAATTGAAAGAAGATTGTACTGCTGCTCTGCTTCCTTGAAATCAAGGATATGAAGTAAAAAAATGTTATGGTCCGAAAAAAACCACTGGCAAAGTTGAGACCATCACAGTACTCAATGATTGCAAAGGATGGCATGCGTGAGGCAGATGAAGACAATCCAGACAAACATAGAGCGTTTGCGAAATCTCAACTTTGCCATGCTTGTGAAGGACAAAATTCAAACATATCCGCATGAGGCATATAATGATTGGCTCAAAAATTCAAATCTCTCAAAAACTTTACAGCGTTAAAACAGCAAATGAATTCAGTAGCAGATTTCATTCCCATCAAAAAGTACACCGTACCTGATACGCCAGGTGTTGCAGGGGCCTTGAAGGGTTTACCAGACATCACTTCCTGCGCTGATCAAGGCAGACCAAATCAAAGCAGGAAAAGTCAGGATCAAGATCAGCGGGGACGGGACCCAAGTTGGGAAAATATATTCTTCGTAAACGCTCCCTGCTTGTATTCTAGATGAGGAAGTAATGGTAATTTCACATCCGGCAATTACAAAATCGCTATCTTAAATGCTGAAGAAAAATGAATCCCTGAACAACACTTGGCAAGATATTGTGAGTGATACGAATCATTCACAGAACTTGTGCTGATGGTGGGGGGGGATATCACCTACTCGATCGACGTATTCACTTTCAGGTGATATAAATTCTTCTGAGGGTTTGTGGTTTGATGAGTGCAAATTCATCTCACTCCTGCATTGAGCGAGATACATAAGGATGCTATCCTGATCCCAATGCTAAGGGTATCGCTCGAACCACAGAAGGATAGCTAAGATGAGTGAAAAGAAGTCGAAAGGGGGGATTCGAACTCCATACTTTTCAGATCATACACAATCGAGTCGTCGTAGTAGGATATTCGAAATATGTTTCTAAGAGTATCAGGAGTGCTCATAGCACTGCTAATTCTACGAACTGCGCAAGCCGATGCGAGTTGAGAATACGAGAACATTCAAATCATGTGAACGCGGTAAGTACATAAAAAAACACCGGCTGCATATGAAGACATGCTCGCAAGTATAGGAGTTAAAGGCTTCTCGTTCTATGTTGGCAAGGAGAGTAGGGCCCTGAACACACAGGACTTAAATGGCCCTGAAAAGATTAGGACTTTTTAGCAACATAGATAAGGTAGAGAATTTTGTCTGATGTATGTGAAGAACGTGTGGCCAAAAATAGTGTCATATATGAAAGAATACTTTTCTCTTCTAAAGATCTAAGTATTCGGGAAACTGAAGCAGTACAATGACACCCAATGAGTTCAAAGAAAAGCAGGGAGTGGTTTGATACTGTTTCTTTCATTATACTTAAGGAAAAAGTCACCCAATAAGCACCTTTGGTTACAACATACCGAGACATTGTTACTCGACTGGGCCAATGTAATCAATGTCAGCACACAAGGGTTAGAAAAAACCACTTAAACTCCTTGACAAACCATTGACTATTTTTAAGGACGAATAACAGACTAGGTGTGACGGCACTAGTTCAAACTTATGCACAAACAAAATAGAATGACATGGTTGTCACTGAATGGGATCAAGTTGAAAAAACAAACAAGAAGATGTTCAAAAATTGAGGTGGAACTAAGAATGACATCAAGAACGTGTTCCTCCCAAATGAAATTAATTCCACTGAATTCACCATGATCACAGGGCCTATGTTTCTAGTCTATTTGGAATGACTGAAAGTTTATCTTAAATATTTACATTATAACCCATAACTATGTATGCATTTTAATTGAATGCTGGAATATGATATTCGCAAATCTCTGAGCTGGGTACTAAAAGTATGGGCTAAGTATTTTTTACCTGTGTAAATACAAGAAAATGACGAGCAAAATTGTTTCAGACTGAGTAGATCTTCATGAACATTTTAGCTTAAACCTCTGGTAAAATTATTCACTATTCCTTCATTCAGAGAGTAATACAAGTAGAAGCTTAAGTTTATGTGTACATGTATATGTATTGTATCAAGCAATGTTATTAGTCGGATATTAAACAGCTTACTATTGATTTTATACAGAAAAAACCAGTTGTCCTAACGCATCCTCTGCCCCCTTACGCTCTTACTTTGCACCTTTCCGTATTCCCTTCCCTCACGGCTAGTCATTGCCTTCCCCCTCGTTCACCTTCTGCTCCCCTATCTCCTACACTTCTTTTCCACACTTTCTCTCTCTTTCTTCTTCGTCTCTCTAATAATATCTGTTGACTGTTGCACAATTCTATTGAAATGAATTCTATTTCATCCAAAACGATGGAAATTTTATTCAAAATTTATTCACAAATTCTATTCAAAACTAGATAGAAAAAATAACAAAATTGACTTACCAGTCTAAGGATGATAAAAAAACATCTGGCAAAACAAACTGTATTTTAAGTAGGATCGTAGGTATTCAGAGATAGAATTTAGATTGGGTGCTACCTCATGATTGTTTTGAACTAATTTTAATTGAGTGCTATGTCACCCTTTGATGATGTGCTACTCATGTTGTCTAGATCTTTTTAATTGTATGCTATTGTTCAACCTCAGGGCACTTGCAGAAAAAAACAAAAAACTTGGCCCAAAACATACCATTTATTAATGTCATTTTATACATGGTTTTTCAGTTATTTATTTGTTCTTTTTATTTCATCTTTATTATCGATATATTTATTTTGGTAAAACATTCATAATCTCTATGTTTTTGCACTATTCTGACTGTGTTAAAGAGGTGGTAATACTTGTTAACCAGTAAGGTGCTTTCAATTATGATTAATTATCTGCGAAGAAATTGCATTTTTATCACATATTAATCAGATGACCGAACTGGTCTTTTTTGATGAAAATGAAGATGGATTTATTTAACACTTAAAATCACAAGACAAGCTTAATTATATGTGTTAAAAGGTTATCTTTGACTTCATGGTCACTAAAATGGTTGCATTGATTTTGAAATGTAATTGCTGATTTCTGTTAATGCCACAAGAATCACACAGTGTAGTAGTCGATGTTTTTCAAGTGGCACAACACTCGCACACAGCTGCACTCAACTCCAAAGTGACTGGAATATCCACGCGGATCTGAGCGCGATGACCGACGGTCTCTCCCTCATGAAACAGGGCAACGTCCTTTTGTTTTGGGCATGGTACGACACTCTTACACTAGATATGGGTGAACACCCCTACCAAAAATATAGCTAGAGAATGTTCCGTAACAAATGGGGAGGCAAAAGAAACTGGTCTGGTGATGAAGAGAGCCCAGAAATCAAGTTTAGTGAGCGATGCGTACACACAGAGGGTATGTCTGGTTTTACAGTGCTCTATGGCATGCACAGTCCCTCATTGAAAGTTTTGGCTCTATTTTAAGTGTTCAACTGGATATGGGTCTTGGAAAAGGGCAGGGCAGGTACGAAACAATTTGTAGCTTTATTGGTCATAATTAAATGTCATAACCGTTTCTGGTATAATATATACTAGCATGTGGCACTGGCAAAGAAATAAATGTGGTATTAATTAAAAATAGGAGCTCATGGAAAGTTGTACCATGTACAAAACTCTATGGCACTACTCTGTGGCGCTGTTGTGGGGCTCTCGTGTGAATCAGGAGTGCGACTGCTTTTTTGTAATGTTGACTTTGTTATGCAAATTTGACCATGACCTGGCAGGGATTCTATAGCGCCACAAAGACTTAAAGTTATACAATGGAAATTCAGGAGAGGAGTAATCAGAAGAAAGTTATCTCAATAAAGAATAAAAATGAAAACTGAAATACAAATATATATTGATCATCTATTGTAAAAAAAGGGCCTTTTTCTTATTAGGAATGTTTTGTCTATTGTTGATTAGAAACATATACTTTGTATTACACCTCATGAATATTCTGCAATAATCATGCTATTTATTGGGCTGATTCGTATTACGCGAAGCTATTTCCCTAGGGAAATAGATTGAACGGTTTCCCTACAACACTCGTACCCTAGAGTCACAGTGAGGTGTAATAAAAAACAAACAAAATACTACATGGGTTATCGGAAATAGGGCACACGATTTTCCCTTGGTACTGGCTACGGGCTAGCACCCCTCACCCTTCGGGTTCGGGAGGTGATAGGCCCTCGTTGCCAGTACTCGGGAAAATAGTGTGCCCTATTTCCTCTAACCTGTAGTATTTGTATACTGTCGCTTGGGTCCAAATCGCTTGAAGACATTATATGTAATTAACTGTTAACGAGAATTCTTCATCTGCCAAGCATGCCATTGTTAACAAAAACACTCAAAACATGAATAAAAAATGTATGGTGAATGGGGTATACAGAGAGCGAAAGAAAAAGAGTCTCGCTCCAGAAAAAGAAATCATGTTCTAAATCCCTGTCCAAATTTGCTGTGATTCAGGAGATGGACGTAGCTGATAATGTTTATACTATTATCATGCTCTTAGACAAAACAATGATCATGATAACCCCCCTGTCCTAAGTACACAGGCAAACCACCAGCGGATTCTAATGATACTGGAATTGTCATCCTGGCATCTTTGATTTCTTTATAAGGCTGGACGAAGATGCCCTCAATGTTTGAAGCTAACAAAAAAATGCACGATTATCAAACTTCACTCGATCGATGCGCCGGTAGACAAATCGAGTTGCTTTAATAAATACTTCGTTAATGGCCTTGAACTGTGAAGTGTGACTCTACTTCAGGGGGTGGGATGCAGTTACTTAGAATGCTACCCCGGTTCTCAAGAAAACATCTGAAAGCCAAAATAATTTCCGTCCCATTACAAATGCTGTTTATAAATACTTCACTGACACGTACAGTGTTAGATTGACAAACGACTGGAAACAGTTTAGTCAAGGCACAAGGTCATTCTAATTGTTTCACCACTGGTGGGTATTGGCAGAAACCACGATCAATGAGAAATTGTGCAGATCTTACTATATAATTAACAAAAAAAGCTTCGAACAAAAAGTGACTCTTTGTTGGCATTTAGGCCAGATTGTAAGACGAACCTACTTACATTATAATGAAACTTAATATTTGCAGGACCGTGAACCAGAAGGAGAACCAAAGTATTTGTCCACCGTCTGGAGGGGCACCACTCTTGATGTTGCAGACTGTGTCATGAAAGATCGCCTTTTTTACCAAAAATTGAACGGTGAATGGATTTATTTCGAAGGTAAAAACCATCATCCTCTTTTTACAAGCTAAATGTCCATGTCCATGTCGCAAACCGTTTTAAAGTGTGGGAGCCTCTGTTGAAAAAGGAAATCCTTATAGCCTTCTCATGAGCAAATTCCACCATTGGTTTCTCTACCTTGTACGTTTGCTGATGTTCCAGCTTTTGGTGCTTATACGCTTGCTCTTGAAGTTAAATTTTGATGGTTTTCAACCCGCCACTCGCTTGTTTATACATTGCACCAAGGAAATTAAAGTAAGTTCATTAAATATTATTAAAACATCTATATTGGACCTAAAATAAGTAGTTATTATTAATGTTGTTATTTAAAGGACAAATTCCAAAAATGTACTTTGTAACGCAATCACATGAGTATGCGCACTGTCCTACTCGTGTAGATTTTGCACACAGGAATGTTTAAAATTATTGTTTAGATAATTATGTGGGATTATTTTTTTGCATTTGCAGGTCTTTCTTCAAGATATATTCGCTAATGTCTCTGGAAGCTGCGTTATTCCGTATCAGTCTAAAAAGCGGTACTGAGAGGCTGCTCATCACTCATTCACAAAAAAAAAAACTACATCAAGACAACAACATATCACAATATTCATTATCGATTGATAACAATGGAACTTAAAAGGGTCAGTGGCACACCAAATTTCTTGGCATTTCATGATGAAGTTTACTTGGAATATCCACACAAATTACATCGCTTACATAGTCTCTAAATACACTGGTATTTTATTTCGCTTAGACATTTGTCTACACATGATATTCTTTAACTTGTATACTACCTGGTACTTCTGTTAAATATTGTTTTGGCTGATGGAAACAACTGCAGTTTGAATACTTACAAAAAAGGCAAAAGAAAGTCATGAGGTTATGCACTGGTTCTCACTGCTTGCTCATTCCTTAAAGTATGTCACAATCAGTCACAGAAGACAGCTCCCGACCCAAACCTCTTTCCCCGGACTACACAAGACCGCATTTTTTTCCAAAAATCGGCGACAATCTTGTTCAAACTTGCAAACTTCCAACCTTTTATCACGACCAGGGATGATTAGTCTGCGCGTATCCCCGTCGTCAACGAGACAACGGATGCTGTGAAAAACACCTTAGCAGTAGGCGACAGATTCATGAAAATCAACAAGATCAAGCATGTTTAATTAGCGACGCCACTTGTTCAGTCCCCACCTTGAAACGACGGCCAAAATTGTGACATGTCGCTGTCAAAACTGCTCGTCGATTGGTCGGCCGACTTGTTGACGCCAAGAAAAGTTCGTCACATAGAAGACAACCCGCGACGCGACGACCCAACCTCTTCCCATTTACACAAGACCCATTTTTCAAATCTGCTGCAGTCTGTTAACAAAATTACCAAGAAAGAGGGCTTCAAATCAGACTAGCAATAGGATGAAGGGGCAATAAAATCAATCAGATCAAGCATGGCACTGGTTCAGGAACCAATCAGTTCGCAGGACATACAAAGACACAGTCGGCGACTATCTTCTGTAGTCGCCGAGTTTAGTCGCGATTGAACATGTTCAGTGGGCTTGCTTTTCTGACCGCTTGGGACGATCATTGCTCGGGGACATGTATTTCCAACTGCACACAACCACTCTTGATGCGCGCCAACTCATCGGCTAACGCTTACAAACTGCTCATGTGTTCAAGCCGAACTTCCCGATTCCAAAACCGCCACGATTTTTTAAGCTGCAAGAAACAAAATCGTTGGCGGTTTTGTGTTTTCAAATTTGCCACATGCTCATCCTGACCACACACGAGTGCAGAAAAGAAGAAGATGTACAGGACTAGTCCAGAACGGCCAAAATACAGCTGAATGAAACAAGGAAAATTACTCACGATTTTCGAAAAAAAATGGCCAATCGGCACCAGTCTTGAGGCAGCGGAAGTGGTTCTAGCAAATAATCGGTAAGACTACAGAAGACTGTACAGAACATTCCCAGCGACCTGGCCAAAACTACCATGAAAAAAGAAAAAACTGCCACGATTTTCGAAAATTGGTCAATCGGCAAACCGCTTGAGCGTCTGGAAGTGGGGTTTCTAGCAAAACAAATCGGCTGTGCGACGGAGCCTTTACCTTTATTTAAACAATTGAATGCTCTGACCATTTATGAAATCCATTTTAAAATGCAGGAAGGCGATTTGATGGCACTAAGTTTCTCAACAATGATCTTCCTAGAAATTAACAAACATATTTGCATAATGAATGTTTCGTATCGAATGCCACAAGGACGCTCATTCATTACGCCCATCTTATTTAACACAATATGCAATGAATACGATTCTCCATCATGGGCCTATATTCTGGAATTCTTATCGGATATTACTGCATTAGAACATCAGGAACCTGGGCATTATTTTCGACGATGTCAGTGCCATGTCTCTCAGGTGACTTACTTTATAATGTATATCAACCTTTGATTTGAGGAACATTAAAGGATTCGTCCATTTATGGATTCCGATAGCTGTTCGCAGTTGTTGCAATATCCCTGGTTTGTGTCCAGATTGGATTATTGGAAATGCACCTTTGCTTGGAGCCAATACACCTTACGTAAACAGATTACAACGTTTTCAAAACTGAGCTGCCAAAATTTATTTTTTGTGCTTCAAAACACGACCATGCAACTATTTTTCTTAATAAACTTCACTGGCTACATGTGAAAGAACGCGTTTATTTCAAAACAATGCTATATGTATTTAAATGCTTAAATGTACATGCATCATCATATCTCACCTCTTGCCTCACATTGTACACGCAAGCTCGTACAGGACTCCGATCAGCATTAGATAATACTCGCCTTGCTGTGCCAAAATATCATAGAAAGACTCTCCAATCTGCTGCAGATAAAAGTTTTTCTCTTAAAGCCCCCTAACTAATTTACACCCATCTCAATTCGGCACCCCATTCTTTGTCATGCTTTCTAAAAGAAAGCTTAAAACTCATCTTTTCCCAAAGTAATTGTGGCTTTTGTGTTTTCTCTGCTGTTGTTAACTTTACTGTTTGTCTTGCACCTGATATCATCATGTTTTCAATGTTTGTCGCTGTGATATGGTGGCCGCCCTTACGAGCTTGCTCATTTCGGTCAACCTGCCAATGTCTATTTATACTTTAACGCTTAATATAATGTCATTTTGGTAAATAAACTGAAACTGAAGCACTTTACAATTAATTATATTGGCATTAGTTTATTTCATAGGACCATGAAAGATGTCCAAACTTCTTACTAGCCAAAAACGTCAACACCCAACCGAAATAATTGAAATCCACATAAAACATCCAAATAAAACACACGAATGAAGTATACACATCGAAGTAAATCATATATACGAACAGTGTAATTAATTCAAAATTATATTCTGTGTTTGTGGTTTTTTCATCGAATAGCACTCGGTGTTCGTTCGTATTGTGTGATATTCGTGGAGGGTGGCTTATTTTGAGAAGTATAGTTCTTAAATCCATTAGGTAGCACTGTTCATTAAAATGTGTAAAATACATAAAGTTAATAACTTTAATTTATAACTATCATAAATTTTGGAGTACTCTATTTCTTGAAAGAGACATTTAAAACGAAGATGACCTTTACGAATTATCATGACTGTCTTTTCGAAGTTAGTATCTGTTCCATATTTTACAAGCATTCCCTCAATTCAAGCACATACATGTGTAAGGCATTATAAGTGTACAATGCAAAGAATAATAATTCCTTCAAGAGCAAAAAAATTATTTGTTTCTGATGCCCAAATGTTCTTGACATGCTCTCACTGTGCTATTTCCAGGTTCAATTTTCATATGTTAGTTTACAGAATAATGTTTTATTACAGAGGGCATAAAATTTGTCCTTGTAGAGTAAGTATAATACTAACCTTTGATGAATTTTGGAAAAGAATAGTGTACAGATAGAGATTGGGAATTCAAAAACAATTCAGGAGCTTCAGTTTATGTGTTGAATTTTTTAAATTTGGAATAAGCGTCACAGTACCACACGGGTTGCAAATGATAAGTTACGACGGAAGTGAATTTCTTTTGCAACACGCGTAAAATGGAGTTATCGATGTGTTATGCTCCAGAGCTTTTGTTTTGATCAAACTGCTTTATACACACGTGTTTTCTCATACAGTCGTCTTTAAGAACATGCAGTGTCACCTTGACTTAGTGTCTTACCTAGTTTGTTCTCCATTGTTCACTGACACGTATCATTTACTTCAGCCCTTTGCCTCTAGCCTCGTCTACAAGATCAGGGTTTATTTCGTTTACGTTGACATGGTGGTTAGGATGGGGGCCACTTGTATTTCAAGGTGGATATCATGCTCGTGTATGGCCCCCCAAAACGTACCCTAAGCGCGTATTCCACTTGGCAAGAAAAACACCCTAAGCACATAGTTTGGTTGATTTTGCTACCCTAAACAAGTACTTTGGGTTTGATTTTGCTACCCTTAACAAGTGTTTTGGTTCGATTTTACTATCCTAAACATGTAATTTGCATGACAGTGTAAAAATACACCCTAAACAAGTATTTTGACATAAGTTTGCTACCCTAAACACGCACGTTCATAAAAATGTGTCTTTAACCATACACTAAACATCGGCCTATATGGCCCTGATAAAGGAAATATTTATCTTTGATTTCATTGAAGTTTTCATATTTTATAACAATTTGTGCATTATCTTGTGCCTAATAAGTTTACAATTCAAATCCATTACATTAAAATTTCAAGTCTTTTTAAAGTTGTCCTTATTTCTTTGGATTAATGAGTCTTGTCGGATGTCGTAATTATTGGCAGTATTTTTCTGCAAATTCAACCATTTCATTGAACTAAAACCTGCACTGAATATTCATAAACTTGTTTTGATTGACATAAATTAGAGACAGACCCTAATTTCGTTTCTACGTACATTATACTTGTAACGAGCAGTCACAAAAAGAAATGAAACTCCTCATTATAAAGGCTTTATGTGTTGGAGGAGACGACGACGACATAGAGAGCTAAAATAAGGCTGAAAATGGTTAAAATCACTCGGGAAATCTACCATGTGAAGTCAGGAGAAAATCGGAACAAAACACACTATTTTCCCAGCATTTCTAATGCGATTTTTTTTACAAGTATTCAAAATATCACACCCTAAACACGTATTTTTCGACGTGAAAAACATACCCTAATTTTGAGTTTTTGATGATTTTGATACCCTAAACAATGTACGCGCGTACATCGCCTGGTCACAAAAAACGACCCTAATTACGCGTTTTTGTACACGAGCATGATATCCACCTTGGAATACAAGTGGCCCCCCGGTAGAATACTCTCTCATGAGGGACTCTCAGTTTTCGGTACACACCACCAGCGAACAAACCCAGGAGTGCAATGGTTTTGGGGTGTATAATAATTATAATAGGGCTGTTTTGATATTGAGTGTATCGGTGCGCATGGCTACAGAGCGCATAGCTCTGTAGCCATGGCGCGTATGTTCAAGGGTATTATGTTTGATAGAGATTACTTTTGCAGGGGAAGTTTCTGGAGTTTTGAGTTATGCACAGGTAATTTAACAAAAGCATGATTGATGTGAACTTTTAATAGCAGTGACGATGAAAACAGTGGCAAATTCCCTCAACATATATACACTGTTAAAAATTTCCGTAAATTAAGAAAACAGATTTTCAGTAAATTTACGGAAAAATCTGTTTTAGAAAACAATAAAAATAAAAAACAAAAAACATAAAAAATAGCTAAAAATGTTAATTTACGGAAATATTTCAAAAATTTCTGGCAGCAATATTTCCGGACTTTTTTGGTTCCGTAATTTTAAATTACGGAAAAATTCTGTTAAAATACATATTTTTTTCCATAATATGAGACAAATTTCTGTAAAATTACTGTCAAAGTTCCGTTAATTGACAGAAATTTCTGTAAATTTACCCTAAAAATTACTGGAAATACTGCTGCCAGAAATTTCCGTAAATTTACGGACATTTTTTAACAGTGTTTATAGCATCTTTAAGCAGTGTACATTCAATACAAAACCAAATTAAAAGCACAGCTGAAATTCATCACCTGAAATCTGGATGTAAACAAAGTTGAGGGTGTCAAATTCGGAACCCAATGTTATTGCATGCAAGGTAAGTTTTGGCCTCCAAATCACACATTTTGATTCCAAATGGTAACAAATCACCTACCTTGAGATACCCAAGACTCTTAGGAAGAACCCGATTACAAAATCAGTTAACAGTTGCTATATTGGATCAGGAAATCTATCGAGTTAGAAGCATGCGGTGCCATGCCAGTCTTTCCGTTGAGATGACCAGTCACATGGTGATGGTGTCAATGAGGCAGTATAAGCTTATCCTTGATGTTAAATGTTTCAAATTCATGCGTGCCATGACACTGTTACTATTACTGTTTCATGGCATCACAAGGAGCATTAATTTTGCATTGATTTGAATTTTGAACATGTTCGAAAACCAATTTAAGATTAGCTTACCCCGATGCCGGTAAGTACGTCATTGAAAAGTATCACACTATGACTTGACCTGCATTGAAATAGTCCGTTACTACGCCCTTAAAATGCATTGAAACGAGTCTTTACACCAGGGGGTAGGACATGCCAAACCTACAGCAATAGCAAATTCAAAAAGGCATTAACTTCCGGGTGCTAGTTGTTTCAAAGACTTAACGGTAGAGGTCCGCTCTTACGCATATCGAACAGTTACACACAGACTTGACTAAAGACTAGGCCCTGGTCACGAATATTTAAAGCTAAATGACCGTTATTGGAAATTACCTATTTGCAAGCGGGGTTATCCACTACCCGACGGAATGTTGAACAATATTTTTTCTTAATTTATCATGATATTACTAAGAGCTTTTTCAACAAAGGTTTAAGAGATGATTTTTAATTACTGGGACCGAGACTGCCATAGTAAATGCTGTACAGTTTTCAGAAATTCCGTTTTGAAATCCCCAATGCCCAAATCGAGCAGATCGTGTCCTACCCTCCCTGTTTACTAAGAACCACAATGTATAGTCCACATCCTTGATCGATTACGTGTTGACACCGAGATACATAATTCTTGCTGCTTTGCGGTATTGTAGTTTAGACACTGTAACGAGATGCATGAATAGTTTGGTGTCACGTGTCAGTTACAGGTCACTTTTCGTATCAGGTTATCAGTTGGCTCTTCGGGGGCGACGATATAATTAATACAATTCCGAAAACCCCCTTAAGGGGGGGTTGTTTTTTAAAGCCAGGGTCCCCCCTGTACATGACCCTCTGCTGCCCAAAGTGCTATTATGTTTTTCCAAAAGACACCGTTTCTTATGTCTAAACATTACAAAATTTACCTTTTCCTACTGAGTCAAAAACCGACGTACGATGACGAATAATCGGTTGTTTTTTTCCAATGTAGGGATACAAACGTCATTTTTACCTGATGGGTCCCCCGAACAAAATAATAAACCAATCATGCCGTGCACGTCATCAAATCTTTATTTTTTCCAAAAATTGGCTGTTTTCCCATAATAAAATTCCTTTGTAAGATTCAACATCTGTATATTGTTCTTTAATATTATATTCATTGTCCCCGCATGAATGGAAAAGATGGTCCATAAGTTCACAAACTGAAATCATAGTCAGCCGGCTTAATACCCTTACCGTGGGACTGGATGAGCAGACGGATCCCCGTTTTAGTTTTAGCCGGCTTACAGCCACTGCGCGCGCTGCGGGGTTCTGCGTCCAAGATTGTTTCTAATTTTCTCCGCAACATAACTAATTTTATGGATTTCATGCTCGCTTTTTCCTACTTGTCAACCCTCCGTAATAAATAATCCTCATCTAATCCACTTTTTGTTGAAGAAGTCAAACCCAAATTTGATGTGAAATTCCCCGTAACAAATTATTTATACTGAATTTAAAGTAACAAAAGGAAATAGCCTCACCTCAAACGAAAACAGTAAATCTGAAGTTTATTACCAGCTATCCTTATGCATTGTAACCTTTTCTATTGAAATGTTTACATCCAAGTTCATCGTCAATGTCTTATTAGTTGATTCCCTTAATGATCTGAACGATTAAATGTTTTAAAATTGGGACAATAATAACAGTATACCAGGGGCTTTCGGCTCGGGTGTTATGATGCAATGCGGCAAGTGTAAAGTTATGAATCACGTTTTTTTCTGGTCGGAAGACCAGCCAGTGTGAGCAAATCCGTGTAACTGACTGACTCCGTGCCGGTATGAAAGTTGTTGCCTATGCCGATCATTTTACGTCCCTTGAACCAATTCAAGAAAACACCTTATAGCACTACCTCTTGAAAAGCTTACAGCTGGTCGGCCGTGCGTGATCGCGGCCAGGAAAAGGATTGTTACGGCTACTATAATCGTTTTACTGGGTTATAAACAATACAAGAATAAGCTCTTCAAATACAATTACAAACCGTCACGTACCAAGCACCGACTTTGATTTTTAGAACAGAGTATTAAAGTTCTAATTATAGTCGATTTGGCGTCATAAATTGTGTCAGTTGGGCGTCATATGGGTGCTCAATATTTTGCAACACTGTAAGGTGGCCCGATCGGTCCCAAAAAAAAAAAACAAAAAAAAAAAAAAACCCCCCCCAGTTAGCCCACATGCGATTCGGACTCAGTATCAATTCGGTCCCAGTCCGTTCGGTTGCTCACGGCAATTCGGCCCACGGTAATGCGGTCCCATTAGGAAAAACGCGTGGTTTAAACAATAACGTGCGTTGTAACCCCATTAAAACCTTGGCCTAACATTAATTATTTTGTTGTTTTATTAAAATTAATAAGATATTAAATTGTGATATAATGTAAAACAATCATTGAGTATAATTATAGTAGACACAGGAAAAAACTTAGTCTCCGTCCAATTAAGATAATTTTAGGCGTGTTTCAGTGTTTTAGTCTATTTTACCAGTCGTTTTGCAAAATTATAATAAACTATTATGCTAAAAATTAAATTATTTTAAGCATGGATAAATCATAAATAAAGGAAAACAATTTGTCATTTTGATAATCAATTTAAGCATTTAATTCATATTCTAATTGGCACTGTGCCTTGTGGAAAGGAACGAGACAGTAATACAGTAATGAATTTCGTGTCGAATTGCAAAAAACAGATTATATTTGTCTGCATTTGTGAAAACAATAAGTAAATAATACAATTAGAATAGTATTTATGGCGTTTTGTTTTACACTTTATAAAAGCAGATGGTACACGCGGAAGCGGTTCATCCAACATAGGGGAAAAAGCAAAACATGACAACAAAATAATTTATATGAAACAAATATAACTGAACTCTTTGGGTGGTAAATGATGTCCGTATTTATTGTGTACAATTTACTACTATGTATTAGGATACATTTACATCGATCACCCAGTACTGTGACTTTCCCGGTGCTTAGTTCCCTATATTGCTTACTCTAGTTTACTGTGAAAGGCACCGCCTGGGATTCAACGAGCTCGCATAAGCTAGCAAATTGGTATTGTAACCCGTATTGTAATACGACTGAAACATCACGGATGATGATAATAAATCGATGAAAGCCCAGGTAAAATTCATTCAGCCATTTCTTTGACCCGCTAGCCACTCTCAAAGCAAAATTTTCCTCGATTGGGAGAGACTCGCAATAGGGGGCCTATTATAAGTTGTGTTGATAAAACAAAAACAAGGGAAAAACGACTACGATATTCAGTGTACACAGAAGTAGCAGAAAGAAAGTAGAAAGGCAACCGATATCACAAAATGACAAAATCAGATTAAAATTGCACGTGTTTCATTTGGGTCCGAATTGGCATGGGGACCGAATTGACGAATATGAGGCCGAATTGGTGAATATTTTACTGAGACCGAAATGTACGTGTTTTTCCATTGGGACCGAATTGGCATGGGGCCGAATTGACATGGGACCGAATTGACCATCGAGAGACCGAATTGACTGAGTCCGAATTGGCAACGGACCGAACGGACTGGGACCAACAAACGTAAACCCGCTGCAATATTTACCGTAAGTATTTGTGAAAGGTTTAAACAATATTCTTGACTATCATGTGAGATGAAAGAAGGTAATTTCATCTTCACTATTATGTGAGATGAAAGAAGGTAATTTCAATCTTTTTCCGCCGTTATCGATACCTCAAAATTGCTTTTATGGAAAGAATTTAGTATTCTGCCACAGGCTACGAATTCGGCAACGTTAACGGAATAAACCGCATGTTAAAGGTGCCGAATTTTAAGTGGTGGCAGAATACTAAATTCATCCCCAATAACTTAACTAGTCCAATTGGCAAACCTTTTCTGCAGTAGATCTGACTTATGTAATATTTTTGGATTGTTTTTTGATCGCATTTTTTGATTTTTTTTTTGCACGCCACGTGTTTTCAATTAAGAAGACCATGAGATGCCTCTTTTCTTGACAAACCAAACTAGAAGTAAAAATGATTATAAAATGTTATGCATGCATTCTGTGAAATTTGTCCGGACCCATCGATGTGTAGGCCTATGATTTTTTGGGTAGACTTGACTCGGCGCGGAAATGATATGTACACCGGTCAGGGAAGATATGAGTGCTAGCGTGGTTCTAGGGAAACATCGTTCATCTCCCGAGTTTGTTCGCTGATGGTGTGGTTTCGTTACACCAGGACTAATAATGGTCTTTCTTCTGTATTTTATTTGTAAGGTTATGATGCTAATAATTAAAAAACAAATGTTGGCTTATGTCGGTGATGAATCTAATGTTGTGAATGAATTTATGTTGTCAATAATAGCATTGATGTTCGTTGTTTGGCTTCTGAATTGATGGGAGAAAAGAATGGGAATACGCAAGGTTTTAATGATCGATAGTTACTCGATCTTGTATAAACTATGAATCTTTGTACAGATGTTTAATTCATGTTTAGAAATGATGCTATATCCCAACGTCCCTAGAGAAAAATCTGACAATCACGGCCAAAAGTGAGGTAGCGGTATTTTTGTTGTAAGATCTAGGAGCAATTTCCCACTACCCAAGGCAGGCGTCCGCTCCGTGATTTTTTGTCAGGTGGTTTTTTAAGCTTTAAAGGCACTATCAGTGATTTGCTAAGTCTGAAAATCGAAAAAATCATCAAAAATCAGATTTTTGCCTGGCAACAAGGATAGGTATCCTAGCATACCCTACAAATGGCAAGACCAAAAACAACCTAATAAGGGCAAAATCGGACGTTTTATAGAAGATTCAACCCATCGTGTCGCCAGAGGAAAAGTTTTGGACAGCGTCGATTAGTTGAGAGAGGAGGCAGAAAAAGAAAATATGTAGCCCGATTCACCTGTTTCATGAACGATCTTTTGTGTTCCTTCGTATCCAAAACACGGGCGCTCAAAAGTCAGTAATATTCAACTCACCTGTTACATTGAATACCATTGAAGAAAATACGATTAGTCAGAATGTTTTGAAAGTTAATGTCGCTATAAATGCACTTACGTTGACTTGAATGCTTTAATAAGCATAGAATTTATTTTTCTCTGCTATCGGACACGTTTCAATAGATTAAGCATGGAATTTTCCACCCACTGCACGTGCCCCTCATTCATTGCCCAAGAATAGTACTAAAGGTGACACGATGGGTTGAATCTACTATAGCATTGGCTTAGGAAGATTTTCAGGTTGGGGGGGGGCCACCGCGAGGCGCTGAGTGGGGAGGGTGGGGAAGGCAGTGGTGGCAACACAGCGAGGGGGGGGGTGCAAGTTCACAATTTTTTTCGGTCATATCCCCGACCTACCCCCTCTCCCTCCCCCCGGCCAGTGAAGAAAAAAATGACAGATTTTTGGCAAAAATCAGCGATTTGTGGGCAAAAAATCACCAAATTTGGGCAAATTACCAGAAAATTTTGGGACAAAATTTGTTGAAAATCTTCTATACTTTTGCTCCTAGAAGCTTTGGAATTTGATTATTGGGGGGGGGGGGTTCAAGGGTATTTGAGCCCCCCACCAAAATTATTGGGGGTGCCCAGCCCCCCCAAGCCCCCCCGCTTCCTAAGCCTATGTATAGTCATTACTGTCCGAACGGACATTTATTACTACACATAATTGAATGGAGATTTAAATCTTTGAACACTGCTCTTTTCTTCCTTTTCTGTCAATTTTTCAGTTGGAAAAATAACTTACGAGATTTCTACAGACTTATCCTTCACTTTTAAGCTATTTCTGCAAATTTTCAAATATTTTGACTCTCTTGGGTAAATCACTGATAGTGTCTTTAAAGGATGTTAGATATAGATGTAGAAGATATATAGAATATGATAAATAGAGAAATGCATTCAAGATAGAAGATATTAAACATCACCGGCAAAAATACATTTTTTAGGCTTTAAGGGGGGGGGGTATGGGTCTGAAGCAGTAAACTTTGAAATGATTTTTCTTAATTTTCCTAAATAGTGGCATATACATGTTACAAACGATATTTTAGCCAATGTCACAATTTTTTAACATTCATGTCAATTTTTGCTCTGGTTGCCATGGTAACTAAATAACCAAACACGTTACTGGGACGAAACTTGGGTAAATACGCAGTGAACCATGAAGCCGAATTTTTAATGTCGTTGCCATGGCAACCAGCAATCGACCAAACACATAATTTCATAGCGTAATTTAAATTTGGAACACAATTTTGAAAATCGGCCTTCATGGTTCACTAGTCCAATATCGTTGAAATGTTACATAAATTCAAAGTTCCTTTTTAAAATCCAAACTTACCTTTTAAGTAGTGACGTTTCACTTCCTAACAGGAAGCTTTCTCAAACTGATATGGCAGCTGATCCTTGGAACGACTTGGTGACGTCATGGTGTGATGACGCCCTCATCAGCTGATCCAGCGACACAAAAGCCACCTTGTGTATACCCTATGCTGCAAAGATGAGAATGTAATTCCTCCCAGTTTGAAAATCAAATCCCCGATCAACACTTCCACAAAGCACAAAAATCTCTTGTAAGAGAAAGAATTCGGGTTTTAAACAATAAATTGGTCAATCTTGAGAAAGAAAGTGTGCGTCAGGATGACAAAATTCAACAACAATTACCCGAAAATGTTTACGGTAACGTAGCAACGCACATCGCGAGATCTCGCGAGAGCGAGTTCCAGAAAACAAAATGTCGCCAACAGGACAAGTTACAACGATTAATGAGAAAGAAAGAGTCAAGACCAAGCAGTAAAGAGAATCTGACACCATGTAGTACACAAGAGCCGGACTTCAGCGGACAACAGCTGAAGAGATGGGTAGTAAATCTGTCCAAATATATATAAGCTTAGTAAGGCTGAGAATGAAGTGTTGATAAAGGGGCTAAATTTTGCACCCACGCCCACTACGATCCCAGTTGATGAATTCATCATTGCGACGGAAAAGGCATGCTGGAAAACCCCGGAAGATGAACGAAACACACTACGTGCCAAAGTAGTGGGAGCGCTAAAAACAGCAAATATACCCAAGTCTAACCTAAACAGAAATAAAAAACAAGCTCTGAAAGATCGGAGCAAAGAAGATTCTATTCTGATCCTACCGACATATAAAGGGCGATATGTACAGCTGTTAAGGATGGGGACGACTATGAAGAAAGAGTAAAACGCATGTTCAATGATGATAAAACAAGTTGGACAAAGACCCCACTCCAAAATACAAGAGGAAGTTAGTGGGTATGCTCCAAAAGGAAGGAAAGATAGTCAATATAAAGAGCTCTTCCCGACAGATGAAAACATACCTCGTATCCATGCCACACCTAATACAAGCCCAATACGTCATTAAGACCCATCGCGGATGACACAGGATCCATAGGATACAATACATCGAGATTGCTAGCGGACATTACATCATGTGACGAACTCCAAACATCTGGCACAGTGGCACAGGAACTAGCTAAAGTTTCAATCGAGGAAGGTGAAATTTTCAACTCACATGATGTTGTATCCTTGTTTAACGTCCCTATACAACAGGCTATTGGAGTTGTTCGTCAAAGACTACAAGATGACCCCACGCTAAAAGATGGCACACTTCTATCCATTGATAACATCGTGGAACTCTTAGAGTTTATTCTTATTCTGACAACCACTTATTTTTTTGTTCAGAGGCCAAATATACCAACAGTATCTCCGTTATCTCCTATTATCGCTAATATCTACATGGAATTCTTAGAACGGCAGGCCATAGCTACGGCTCCAGTGGAATGTAAACAACGATGTTTTGGAATTTATCAAAGATGGCAAAGTAGATCAGCTAACAGAACATCACAACCAAGTGGATAATACGGGCAACATAAAATTCACCCATGAACAAGAAAGCAACGGCCAAAGTCCGTTTCTGGACACCCTTATTGCCAGAAAAGAAGATGGTAGCGTCAAATTGCTATAGAAGGAAGACACATACAGACCAATCCCTAAACTTCCAATCTCACCATCCATTATACCATAAATTAGGTGTCATCAGAACGCTATTAGAATAAGACCAAGCTAGCACTAAAGAAATATGGATACCCTGAATGGTCAGTAGAGAAAGTTAAGAAGGACAAAGTCGTCAACAAGAAAAATTCAAACCTAAGAAAGACAACAGCAAAAACAGGAGAGCACTTGTTACCGTACCATACTCAAGGCATAACAGAAAATCTCCAACGCATTTACCACAGCCACCAGATTTCTACTGCAGTCAAACCACGTTTAAGTCTGCGAAAATGTCTAGTCCATCCAAAAGACAAAACCGACACCGGATGTGTGTATGAATTCCTTGTCACAATTGTGACAAAACATACATAGGTGAAGCGGGCAGACTTTTGGCACCAAAAAGGAAGAACACAAAGATGAAACTGAAAAATAAGTGCTAAGAAATTCACGAGAGCTATAAAAGAGACTCTGAAACCAAACAGACTAAATCGGCAATAGCAGATCATGTCGCCAATGAGAACCATCTCATAAACTGGGGGAATGCTGCATTCTCAAAAAAGAAAATGATAAAAGTGCTAGGTGGATTCAAGAAGGCATCTGGATAAGGAACAAAAAAGGCCAAATTCACAGGAAGAACCGGATGAATGCAGACGAGGGGGTGTACCAACTTAGTAATCTTTATGATCACACCATGACGTCACCAAGTCATCCCAAGGACCAGCTGCCATATCAGTTTGAGAAAATTTCCTGTTAGGATGCGAAACGTCACTACTTAAAAAGTAAGTTTGGATTTTAAAAAAGAACTTTGAAATTAGTCCAATATTTTTTTATCGTAGTGCGCCGGTATCCACTACTCACAAATACTGGACTGCCCATCCAATATGACACGATATTAGAGAGGCAAAACAAACAATCCTTTTATTCTCTAATTCCCGAGTGGTAACCACCCCACCCCTTGACAAACTGTGTTATAACAGAGGCTTGGTATTTGGTAAAGATAATTGTTAAAATTTAATTTTCTCTAGGGTTAACTTGGATATTCTACAAACTAAATGATTACTAATACATCATTTAAAAAAAATAAAACTCTCCTTTTCAGGAACATATTTTCGTACAGTTATAAGCCCATAATTAGAATTTAGGATCGCCGATTCTAATTCAACGACTACTGGAAACATCGACCCCTCCAACACAAATACCGTATTTATGGGTCCAGACGTCTATACGCTCATCCATTATAAATTAGCTGTTAGTTCATTCAAGCAAGTCAAGTTATAGTCATTGTCATAAGGTGGCACTATTTCAAAATTAACAAAAGGTAGTTTACTCCACACATGAGGTTCCCAGCATTGACCGTTTTAAACGGGAGTTTCCGTATCCTGACACTTTTTTCTGACACACTTACGAATTCGAAAACCTTAACAGAATAAATATATCCATTTCACCGGGAAAGCGTGAAGCTAATGTTGCGTGAAGAGTCAACTGAATCGACTGCTCTATTCTTCACCGTTGTAGGCGGACTATGATTCCGGAGGACTATATTTCCTGCCGCACCGGTTGTAGATAGCCTAGCTATATTGCATTCACGAAGGTGAACTAGGTAAAATAGTAGTGACGTTGTTTCCGGACTAAAAGATGTTAGTGCCCACAATGTGGACATGGCGCCAATTATGCGGGAGTGGGCACAGGAAGGGTGCTTTCCTCTACGCAAAGCGCGGAACCCTTGCAATATTTGGTTTTCAAGACTGCTCTTTGAATGGAAAAGCTGATGTTCCCAAAAATTGCAAATTGGATAATAAAATAATGATAAGTTTGGTAAATTTATGTTTTGAATAGAGCAAAAATATCCTTAATATTTTTGTATCCCCCCCCTAATACCGGCTGGAATTTTTTTGATTCCCCCTTTTTGCAACGTAAAATTTTTGTGATCCCCCCTCATATTTCCCAACTCCCCACCAGAGTATTTATGAACACTCCCTAAAACACAATTTGACTCGATTTTCAATTTTTCCCTGTACTAACATTTCCCCCTTGAAGAAGGGGGAAGCAGTCGGAAATTTGAACCCCATCATTTTCTGACAGTCTTAATATCCTGAAACCCAAACAGCAACAAGATCAATTTTAGCATGAAAATCCTACGGGAATATACCACACTATAATATTGCGTGAAGAGTCAACTGAATCGAGTATCTTATTCACCGTCGTAGGTGGACTATGAGTCCGGAAAACCATATCTCCTGCCACACCGGAACATGTTATACCATGTCTATTGGGCCAAACCTTGGAAGCAGGAAACCCGGGGGGCCAGTTGTATTCAAAGGCGGATATGATGCGTGAACATGGACTTCCGAAATGCACCCTAAACACCTTTCCTTGTTCACGCATCCTATCCACCTTTGAATACAAGTGGCCCCCGGGGCAGGAAATCATATAAGAACACCCAATCGGGATAAATCTGTGTTATCAGACAGTTCGGGCCAATACCAGCTGATAATAAAACATTCTAAGAGGAAAATCACGTGTATCTCCATAATGGCAAGAATAAAATATGCCTTCATTGTGCTGTTTGTCCTGGCAACTCTGCATGGCAATAACTGCCAACTGGCAGCCATATCAATTTCACTTTCTCAAATGCTCCCATTTCTTGAAAACACCACCAATATATCGCCATATTTGCCTCAATTGGTTGCATTGTTGAAGGATCAAAAGGCCGAACAGGTGAGTGAGCACAAGTCAAATTAAGGTAATTCCTCCGCGTAGTCTAGTGTTAAGACTTCAATGAGGGGATTGTAGAGCTTTATTCAGTCAGGCATATAATCCTTCACTGACGTCTTGACACTAGACTAGGTCAATGCAATATTACACGGAGGAATGGCCCAAATTAATAACACAGCTTCATAGTCTTGCGGTAGGTCTACAATCTTGCAAAAGAGTCTGCACAAAATATGTTTATGGTTTCTAGGCAACATTGACCTGCTGATTCCAGATGTTGATGCAAGTTTGTCATCCTTGAGCATTTTGAAATAGGAAATGGGCTAAATTAACTGGGGCAAATTTTGTAATTGTTTCACACTTGGCTAAAAGGTGTAATAATAGCAGAGATTTATATAGCGCCTTATGCTATTGGCCTCTAAGCGCTTTCACAAATGGTCGCCGATCACTGTGGCCCAACCATACCATAAACCATTTAACATCATTTCAAGGGATGCCGCAGATTGGGATCAGCGCTTTCCCTTATCAGCAAACATACATCGAGATAACCATCGCATCCGGGATCAGCTTCCCAATATCGCATGGGTAAATCGGGGCAACCAAGCGGTTAATTTCTTGTCCAGGGAAATTACAAGATAGCTGAATCTCACAGGGCTCGAACACACGCCTATACGCATGGATGAGCATACATTGGAGTCGAGCGCTTACCTGATTGAGCTATCTTGTCCGTGTATAGATGTTCATCTGGTTCTAAGGATTAAGAAAAGTATAGATGTATGATTCTACCGCTGGACTATCAGTGCTGGAAATCAACACATACTCCATGGGATCAAAGAGAGAAAGATGCTTGCATAAGGACATTGGTTACGCATAACGGCGAAGTAACTGATTCCTGCGCAGTTATTATTGTCTAATTATACCTTTCAATACTATGGGTATGTCAAGTGCAAAAGTTGCATATTTGATTGAAAATGAATAAAATGTCATCACAATTTCTTTTCCTAAATATCAGTGACCAGTAGATGTACATTATGCTGCATTGACTCGAGCAAATAATAGCACTGTTGATATCCAGTAAATCCGCTCGGTATGCAGAGGATAAAGCACGTTTTATCTGGAAGTACAGAGCCATTGTTATTACCCACATAGTTGAAACAGATTTCAGGTGCTCATCACCCGATTAAGATTGAGCTATTGTTTCACGACGCAAAGCACAATATACTTGTCCTCTTTCACAAATAAATAAATTAGGCTTCTACTGTGCGTTCAATTAATTTTGGTCGTATATTTCATCATTTTTCCGAAAAGGAAACAAAGATGAACAAAAAATCATGAAATAAAGTTGTTTGGCAGACTGTGACCTAACATCTTTGTGCGGAAATAAAACTTAACTTACAGTAACTTGCCGCGTAGCCCCATTTCTATTCAATTTACCGTATTGTTAGCATAGGTCGCTAGACCCCCTTTTGTATTTTTCTAAATACATGGTGGTAAATTGAATAGAAATGAGGTCCAACAATAAGTTCTGGATCTTGGTTCTGCACAAAGATGTTAGGTCACAGCTTACCAAGCAACATATCCACCATGAGTTTTGTTCACATTCGTTTCTTTTTTCAAGAAATGATGAAATATACAGTCAAAATTATTGAACTCACAGTAGAACCTCAAAGTTTATTTTAATCGTGACGTCATAAGTCCGTGAGCCGGCAAAATTGGCATTTTCCACAGAAAATGGTAGGAATATCGGATTTTCATGCGATTTTCAGCTCTAAATGATGGCAATCGACTAGTTTTACATAAACATCGAGTTTTAGAGCCATACTGTGCGTAATATTTTAAAAAATGTACCATAAAATATCCATAGGTGACAACCACTCCCGTACCCTTCGACTTTGACGGCATACCCTAACCCCGGTGAAGGTGCTACCTTCACATTTTTCCCGCTAAAATGACCAGAAAGGATAAGAGAATGATTAGGCCTACCTATAAGCTTTTTTACGAAGCTTTTGACATTTTAACGCACCGGAGCAAAGTTCACTGGTGAGGGGTGGGGTGGTAACCACACCCTCCCCCTTGGTAAGACGAGGGTTAAAGAAGTAACATCATAATTACATTATACCCTTCGCACCTACTTGTATCATGTGCATTATTCTGTTAATGGGATAAAGCACACAATGTAAAGTAGGTAGGAAGTGTATAATGTAATTATACCGAAATAACTACCACCCATAACGACCATACTAAAATACTACATTTTTACCGTCCAGAGTCAGATGGCAAACTCTTTGACTGAAATCCAGAGCAGCCAGAATAGCATTGCTAGCACCCAGACTCAGATTGCCAATGCCACGAATCAGATAGTCAGTTTACTACAAAGACACGAACAGCAATTGGAAAATGTCACGGCAACAATGATTTCAATGATGGAGCTTCAAAATACACAGAACCAGATATTGACCTTCTTATTACAAATCCAGACAGGAAGGTAAGGCAAAGATTAAGCATAATATATTTGTTCAAATAAGTGTCATTATTTTGAATGGATCATTTTGTGTTAATTATCAAGCTCCAATATTTGGATCCTAGAGAAACTCTCAGACGATCAAGCTCGCCAAGAAGTGTGATAAACTTGGTAGCTTAATCCCCCATCAACACCCTTTGAGGATCAGAGAATTCCGCGGAATCACTTTGCTACCCAATCCATGCCACTGCAGTCGCAGTATCCCTATCGATCATCATGAATCAATGACAGATGGTCTAAGCAATGGTCATCCTCTACTTTGCACTTAAAGCAGTTTGTGGAGGGACAGCCCGTCTTGCAAGCCCAAAGGCTGTGACCTTGATTGGAAAGCTTGGGTCAACCTCAACAGACTCAGAACTGGCCGTAAAAAGCACTTCTTTCACAAGATCGGTGTGGAACTTTCACCGAACTGCAATTGTGGAGAGCCACAAACCATTAGCCACATCATAGATGACTGTGAGGTCTACCAGTCCCCAAGCGGAATCCCAAGCCTGATCAACCTGGACGATGAAACTATCAGCTGGTTAAAGACGTATCTTCCACTGTGATTTTGGACTTCCAGGGTTCCGTAGGAAAACATGGATATCCATGCTATAAACTACATAAGCTCTTTTACACCCCCTTTGTCCTGGAATCAGCACATTTTTGCCTGGCAGGACATCTGTTTACACTGACTGGGAACGGGCCCCTTTGGGATGACTAGGATGGCTATGCGCCTGAGCAATCTAATCACTTCGCTTAGTTAAACCAGGCGGTGAAAGTATGTACAAATGCACATAGACGATTTTGATATCGATAGTAATAGCGCCACCCCATTTCAATGAGCTACCTAAGACTCCTAATTCATGCAGTGGATGAATTGACCGGGGATGACGTAGTGTAAATTTCACGGCGGCACGTACGACCAGCGATCGATGAGCTACTGATTTCATGCAGTATGTCTCTACTCTCTTGATCGAATAGCCTATCCCGATTATTTTGGATCCCTTTAAACTGGAACAAAATTCTAAAATCAAATATTTTTTCCTACTTGGGTAAATTACAAATTCCAAAAGCCTTACCGCACCCACTTGTTCATTCTGAGCAAATTTTCCGAGTTTGTCTAACATAAAATTTTGTATACACTTTCCTTCTCAATGTTTCCTATTTCAGACTCCTACCACTAAGTGCACAGGACTGCACAGACATCCTTGATCAAGGTTTCAATGATAGCTATGGCGTATACACCATCAAACCTCCTGACAACCTGGTGTCTTTTCCAGTATCCTGTGACTTAAAAACAGAAGGTGGAGGGTGGACATTATTGCAAAAAAGATTTGATGGGTCCATAGATTTCTACCGTGGTTGGGAAGATTACAAGAACGGATTTGGTGAGCTTGCTGGGGAACACTGGCTAGGGTTAGAGAAGATTCATAGACTGACTAGTAACGGAGTCTGGCGACTGAGAATTGAATTGGAAGACTTTTATGGCAACACTTCCTATGCAGAATATAATAACTTTGTAATTGGGAATGAGACAACATACTACAGGTTTACATTGGGTGCATACAGTGGCACAGCTGGGGATTCAATGACCTATCATGCAAACAGGCCATTCAGCACATATGATCAGGACCGTGACTCATACAGGGATAACTGTGCACAAGACGATCAAGGCGCTTGGTGGTATGGGGCCTGTGGTTTCTCCAATCTGAATGGTCCCTATCTTGGATCTCCAGTAATCACAAATGCAGGAATGGTGTGGTGGCACTGGAAGGATCGACGTGAGGTGCTCAAGAAAGCGGAAATGAAAATGAGACGCACTCAGTGAGTACAATAACCATTCACTGTATATTAACATATATAATAATGATGATTTGACCATTTGGGATAATAAGAATAAGAGGCCCAAAAAATCAAGTTTGTTTCCTCCAGTAGGTAGTCCAAAAACCTAGATGCGAAATGCGCTTTTTAATTAATTTATTTATTTTGTTAAAAGAACATTCCCCAGAAATGGCTCAAAACAGTTGCAAATCATATTTGACTGTCAAATTATTAGTTTATAAAACAAAAATATCGAGTTAGTTTATAAAACAAAAATATCGATTTGAGATCATTTGCATATTTGTAAAAATGACATCCTCTATCTCTGGTCTAAAAATGCAAATTTTCTCAGTAAATCAACTAAAAAAACGAAAGGCGGTAAAAGTGGCTCCAAAATCAAAAATGCGTGCTGCCTGGAAACAAACTTTTTTTTCGTAATCAATACTCTTCAGGTGATGATTATTGTTAGAAACTTATGAACATTCTTTTTAACTTAACTTTTGTCTTTGCAGATAAGACGTCATGGAAACTAATGATGGCGGCAAATAGTGACAGCATCAATAAAAACAATATACACAGGAAAGAATTTATACTTATAGAATAGAATTTTTTGACAGAAAAATATTAATACTCGGATTTTTATTTTGAAAAAGAATTGTAAATGCAGTAACTAGAGTAGGCCTATATTATTCAGATATTACACATTGCATGACTTATTATGAACTTATAACCCTATACTACCAAAAAACATTAAGAATATTCCTCTACGCAAAATTAAAAAGATCAGACAAAGAAAAGAACCTTCACAGATCATATATCTCGATGAAACGTGGATTAAGAAAGGTCACGCCCTGAAAAAGTGTTGGATAGACAAAGATGGAAATGGTGGGTTCCCACTGGGGAAAAGACAGCGGTTAGTAATTCTGTATGCTGGAAGTGTTGATGGATTTGTTCCCGGAGCCAAACTCAGCTTTGTCGCCAAAACGCATCAGGGGATTATCATAACGAGATGAACGTTAAACATTTCCAAGAATGGATTGAAACAGTTATTTCAAAACATACCTGAAGAGATCATTATCATAATGGATAATGTAAGCTATCATAGCATCAACGCTGAGCACTTCCGACATCCAATAGCAAAAATCAGAAATGCAAGAATGGTTGAAAAGCCGGTGTGAAAGTAATCATAGTCCGGCAGTTATCATAGTCCGGGCTCCATAGACGACAACGGAATAAAGCGTGAACCTAATGCTGCGTGAAGAGTCAACCGAATCGATTGCCCTGTTGTTCACCATTGTTCCCGGACTGTGAGACCGGCGGACCATATCTCCTGCCACACCGGACTATCGCATTTCCCACCAAGTATGCGAACAAAGAGCTCGAAAATGTCATCAAGCAAAATAAACCACGAGCTCAAGTATGAAATTGACATTCTGGCTAAAAAATACAGCTATGAAAATTTACGTTTGCTTCCCTAACACTGTGAATTGAACCCTGAAGAGCCGATATGGGCCAACATGGAGGGTTACGTTTCTAAGAACAATACACAATTCAGTATGTGAGCGATTACAGCTCCTGACTGGACAAATGCAGTGAGACACATGCTTAAAGGATGACTCAAAGATTTTGAAATATACTTTTTTGTGTAGTTATTAAAAATAGTCAACTAGAACTAAAGATAGTCACCTAAAATGCCCAATTCCAAAGTTTGAGATGAATCAGATTTTTCGTTTCCATGCAGTAAACATTTATGTGTAGTATAACAGTGCCATAGGATACTGTGTATAACAAAAATTCCGGATCCGGAAATTTATAACAAAATTGTAATGTTTTATAGGACAGACTTCGATTTGAGCTTAGTTATTTCACACAGTGATTAGTATATGGACAGGCATTATGTACATGCAAAAAACACAGCCTTTAATTATACCTCAGTTAAATATCATGCATGTGTTCATAGAAATGTGAAATTGTCATTCAGATCCATTGCACTTGCAATGTTGTATATGTCAAGCCTATCTTCTTGCATTTACACTGTCCTCTACACCCCTTGGTACATCTACAACTGATGATTGCACGAGACGCACGGTTCACCTGTAGATAGAACAGTCATCCATTTCATCTTCCACTGTGCATTGGACGTTTCGAAAGCCCAAGTCTGCTGGATTTGGCAACTCTGGTGCTTTATTAATTGTTTGACCCATATGACCTGCCACGTATTCTACTCACAACAAATTCTAGACTAGTGCATCTTGTGGTGGTGATATGTTTAAAATTCCTATGCCTTTTCTGATTTCTTTCCATAAATCTTTCTTTGTCCTTTTGGATTAATTTACCCATTGTATTGTAATAGGTGTTCCATCCTTAAGCACTCCGATGGATATGTCGCGATTTATGCTAAATAGTAATAATATTAGAGAAAAATACATAATTGGTTTAGTTGGCCCTAACAACATAGGTATAGACACAAAAACAGTATCATTATCTTGAACAAAGCTATTGGAGTGTAAAGTAGCATCCATATTGGAATACAATGGATGCACAAAGATTATTATTAAAAATAATATCATATTTGGGATTCCTAGACCCTGAAAACAGAAATAAAGTTGATATCATTGTGCAAAGCTATAGCAAAAGTATCTGTTTAAGTATTCTTTGGCGTCATATTGGAAAACAAAATGACTGACCATATAGTAGTGCCATATTTAGATTCCTTGACCCTGACCGAGACACAGAGATCAAGCCCCTGTCAGTATTATTAACCGAGATATGAGGAATTGAAAAGAAAAAATGGCTTTCATTTGAAAAATAAATGGCCACAACGGCCACCAGCGTTATTTTTAGCATAAGCAAGCCCACAACACCATGGTCAACGGCAACGTTCATGATCAACCGATTGTTATTATATAGCTGCAATAAGCAGTAGTGGGTATTCCGTAAGACTATTGATTCAAGTATCACAAAAACAACGCTTTCCTGCCAGACCGGTTTATCTTGGTGGCCGTTAAGTACAATCTGGGATCCCAATTCTAATTACAAAATCGCTTGTTTTATGATAAATACACATTTTTGAGCATTCTCGTTCGAAGGTGTGGTTTCCTAGACAATTACCAATATAATTATGCTAAAATATCAAATTTTGAAAATTGGGGGCGCTCTTAAAAATGTGCTGTTATTGCTTAACAACTGGCTATTTATTTTAGCTAATATCAACGAATTCTTACTTAATAAAATGGATGTAATACATTGGAAAAGTTAACCATCTTATCCGCCACACCAAAAATTAGGCGATTATGTTCATGACATAGTGACTGATGTTGAATTTTCACTATACCAAAGCGTTATTCAGCATCCGTCATTATGGAATACAAACATCGTGAATCTGCTTCTTCTTCTGATCGTGTCCAAACACTGGTTCATTATGACCTCACCAGAGATGGGTGACAACGTCCTGGCTTCTTCACTGAATCTCTCAATTGGCTTATGCATAATGCCAAGATGTTGAGTTGATTGCCGACGTCAAAGAATGATTCTAGAATATGAAATTGTCTAGTAACATTAATATTGATAATTAATTTCATATTTTGCTTGTCAGTTATAATTGACGAATTATTTTTTTGTCGGTTAGCGACCCGACTATAGAAACCCCTACTCTCAAAATTGCGAAGGATCTATTTCTATATCTTGAAGGTCTTTCATTAAATGTTTTTCTTTTATGAAAATTATCTACGTACTAGTAATTTTGGAGTTTTAGTGTTGGTTGTGTAATGCGATGCGATTTTAGACAAAGAATAACATCAATGCAGGTTTTTAAATGCTGTGTAAAAGCAGTTCTTTGATTTTATCTCTGCCAAACTGGCTGGAAATGGGAGTTTTTGGTTTAAAACGTTGCAAGGGTAGATAAGGTGTAACGAATCGGAGAGTTATAAGTAAGAAAAATGATCAAGGCCACGTAATACACTACGGTTAGCAAGAGTAATGTCAATTGAAAGGCAAAAAATTGGACGGGATATTATTTAGACGAAAATTTAGGTAACATCTTTATTGAAATGACAGAAGGTGTAACCTACATAATCTTCAAGCTTATACTTGGGGATTCCTTCTAAACACATTTTGCGCCCAATTGGGCGTTTTTTCTATTTTCTTTTTTGAATGACCAAGAGATTTAACGCACATCAAATTAAACAGTGTGGGGGGGATTAAGTAATGAGAGAAAATAGGGCAAACATAAGTATGGGTGGGAGAACAGCGTGAATGGTGAGTAGCTGTGTAACTTGGGGATCGTGTTGAACAGAGTGGCGCCCAATTGGCCCTTGTCGAGGTTCGGGAGGGGAAATGACAGGAAGGGGGTACCTACGGGAAATGAGCGCTTAGAACGGGGGGATCAGTATGACACATGTTGCGCCCATTGGGCATGGGGTCGATGGTCGTTATGGGAAATGACGAAGGTTACCCATCAAGTAAACCTTATAACTTGGGAATTCATTTTACATACATAATTTTTCGCCAAATTGGGCGCCTTTTCTAATTTTCTTTATGTGAAATGACAGGAAGTGTAACCTACGTTCTTAATCTTATAACTTGGGAATTCAGTTTTAAAACATGTTGCAACCACCCCATTGGGCGATTTTTGTATTTTCTTTTATTTAAATGACGGAGAGAGTTTTACGTACATTAATTAAAGCTCGTAACTTAGGATGCATTTTTTACATATTTTTGCGCCCAATTTGGCGCCTTTATATGTTTTATTTGAATGACAGGAAGGTGTAACCTACGTTAAAATTAATCTTATAACCTGGGATTCAGTTTTAACACATTTGAGCCCAATTGAGCGTTTTTTCTATCTTTTCTTTATTTTGGAATACAGGAGAGTTTTACGGTACATCAAATTAAGCTCGTAACTTAGGGATGCAGTTTTTACAAATTTTTTGGTCCCAATTGGACGCCTTTTCTATTTCCTTTATGTGAAATGACAGAGGTTTACGTACATCAATGAAAGCTCGTAACTTAGTGATTGCCCGTTTTACATTTTTTGCACCCAATTGGACGCCTTAATTGCTATTCTCTTTATTTGAAATGAACAGGAAGGTGTAACCTACTTAAAGGGGTTGTTCCGATTTATGTGTATTGTGTTCTCTAACGTGATATGAGAGCCTGGCACTTGCACATACCCCCCATCAAAGTTACCGTGGGAAACAAACTTGCGGGTGTGATGGTAGACGCAATAATTGCATGTTGCAAAGCCCTATTCAATACTGTTTCAATAAAGTGGTTAACCATAAAACGGCGGTTTTTTGTTTATATCTTGGAAGAAATGGATTCGAGGGCTCAAATTTCCGGAAGACAATGAGAACAATACGGCCTTTCATCTGATATCAAAATCGATACTACTTCCGGTAAATCATGGGGGTGGGGTCCCAAAGACGATCGGAACACGCCCCTTTCAATTAAGCTTATAACTTGGGAATTCAGTTTTTCACATTTTGCGCCCAATTGGGCTTTTTTCTATTTCCTTTATTTAAAAAAAAAAAAAAAAAAATGTACATCAAATTAAAACTTGTAACTTAGGGATGCAGTTTTTACATATTTCACCCAATTGACGCCTTTTCTATTTTCTTTACTTGAAATGACGGAGATTTTTACGTACATCAAATTAAAGCGCGTACCTTATGGAATGCCGTTTTTACAAATTTTTTTGCACCCCATTCGACGCCTTTTCTATTTTCTTTAAAATTTGAAAATGACAGGAAGGTGTAACCGACATTAAATTAAAGCTTATACTTGGGGATTCGTTTAACACATTTTGCACAGTACTCACATTCAGCTCGTATAGTGGATCAGTGTTTAACATTTTTTTGGCACCGCAAATGGGCGCCTTTTCCTATTGTCTTTATTTGAAATGACAGGAAGGTGTAACCACATCAATTAAACACATTATAACTTGGGAATTCAGTTTTACTATTTTTTCGCCAAATGGGCGCCTTTTCCTATTTTCTTTATGTGAAATGACAGTAAGGGTAACCTACGTTCAATTATAGCTTATAACTTGGGATTCAGTATTAACACATTTTGCGCCCAATGGGCTGTTTTCCTATTTTCTTTATTTGAATGACGGAGAGATTTACGTACATCAAATTAAACCTTTTAACTTGGGGATGCAGTTTTTACATATTTTTCGCCCAATTGGGCGCCTTTTCTATTTTCTTTATTTGAAATGACATGAAGGTGTAACCTACGTTAAATTAAAGCTTATAACTTGGGGACTCAGTTTTAACACATTTTGCGCCCAATTGGGCGTTTTTTCTACTTTCTTTATTTGAAATGACAGGAGAGTTTTACGTACATCAAATTAAAGCTCGTAACTTAGGGATGCAGCTTTTACAAATTTTTTTGCACCCAATTGGACGCCTTTTCTATTTTCTTTATTTGAAATGACAGGAAGGTGTAACCTACATTAAAAATTAAAGCTTATAACTTGGGAATTCAGTTTTAACACATTTTGCGCCCAATTGGGCGTTTTTTCTATTTTCTTTATTTGAAATGACAGGAGAGTTTTACGTACATCAAATTAAAGCTCGTAACTTAGGGATGCAGTTTTTACAAATTTTTTTGCACCCAATTGGACGCCTTTTCTATTTTCTTTATTTGAAATGACATGAAGGTGTAACCTACGTTAAATTAAAGCTTATAACTTGGGGACTCAGTTTTAACACATTTTGCCCCCAATTGGGCGTTTTTTCTACTTTCTTTATTTGAAATGACAGGAGAGTTTTACGTACATCAAATTAAAGCTCGTAACTTAGGGATGCAGCTTTTACAATTTTTTTTGCACCCAATTGGACGCCTTTTCTATTTTCTTTATTTGAAATGACAGGAAGGTGTAACCTACATTAAAATAAAGCTTATAACTTGGGAATTCAGTTTTAACACATTTTGCGCCCAATTGGGCGTTTTTTCTGTTTTCTTTATTTGAAATGACAGGAGAGTTTTACGTACATCAAATTAAAGCTCGTAACTTAGGGATGCAGTTTTTACAAATTTTTTTGCACCCAATTGGACGCCTTTTCTATTTTCTTTATTTGAAACGACAGGAAGGTGTAACCTACATTAAAGCTTATAACTTGGGGATTCAGTTTTAACACATTTTGCGCCCAATTGGGCGTTTTTTCTATTTTCTTTATTTGAAATGACAGGAGAGTTTTATGTACATCAAATTAAAGCTTGTAACTTAGGGATGCAGTTTTTACATATTTTGCACCCAATTGGGAGCCTTTTCTATTTTCTTTATTTGAAATGACAGGAAGGTGTAACCTACGTTAAATTA
Source organism: Ophioderma brevispina (assembly GCA_023653785.1). NCBI lineage: Eukaryota > Metazoa > Echinodermata > Ophiuroidea > Amphilepidida > Ophiodermatidae > Ophioderma > Ophioderma brevispina. The sequence goes on along the minus strand of JAMKCH010002905.1, from coordinate 76,246 downwards.
AAGCTTCCAACTATGTGAGGTCAAAGGTCACATACCAAGGTCAAAGGTCAACGGGAGATCAAGTTGTAAACAAGGTGATTGGTTCTAATGCAATCTTATACTCATGTATCAAACATCTACTTTAAATCAGTTATATTTCTTTTTATACATGTTTCTGTAATTAAAGTCAACTTCAAACTAGAAAACCATCTACTCCTCTTAAATGCTTTTAATGTTGTTCTTATTTCTTGATTCTGGATTTGATCTGTATACCAGCTATTGATTAAATACAGAATACCGCTCTCCTCCATGGTTCACTTGGAATTGGGCAAATGGATCATGAAAGCATCCCGTCCTTCGGAGGGGACGTTAAACCGTCGGTCCCGTGTACAGAGAGTCACAACTGTACATGTACATCGCAGTCAGTGTCGAATAAGAGTAGGGTGCAAACCCCTGACTGTTCCCAATCCGCCCAGCCTCAAATTAGCGGGCCATGTTAGGAGCGTCCGTATCATGGATACACGCGGCCCCGGATCAGCAAACTAGCTGAATAAATCCTGACACCACCACAAGCCACTACCAATGACTTGTGGATACGAGCAAACAAAACAATTTCTTGTAAAATTATGCCTGGCGACCCGACACAGTTTTTTTTAAATACTTGTTTAAAAACAAAAGCATCTAAAAAGCTCGACTGTGAAATCACGTATACACTAACATTCTTGAACAAATTCACCTGGTCTGGTAATTTGGCAATGTAACATTAACCCTCTGGATAAAAGTATTAAATCAATCGACAATGTTTTTATCGCTGAAGTTGTCAATTCGTGGATGAATGTTGCGTATGACCCCCCCCACGTGCAATTTTAAGCACCAAATTTTATAGAATAATTCCGCAATTAAGATTCAACATAATACTATCTTTAGGAAAAAGGTAGTACGATGGTGGCGTGAAGTATTTTCATGATATTTTGTCTGATGAGGGTAGAATTTTGTCTGATGATGAATTTAAGAGTAAATTATCTTTTCATTGCAATTTTATGGACTATTTCTCTCTTATTTATGCAATTCCACGTAAATGGAAAAGGAATTTCCAGGTGGTGGGTGTGGATGAAGATAACTTTCAAGCAGTGGCTGCGCCAGACCTCTTTTTCGGGGGGGGGGGGGCAAGGATTTTTTTGGGGGAGGCAAAAGCCCCCTATGGCCCCCCGTGGCGCCGCACTGCTTTCAAGACGAACTTCTTCTTAATCTCACTAAAACTAATAATAGCCCAGTCCCTAAGCACAAAAAATAGGCAGTATTGTGCACTTTTTCCTAAAAGCATGAAACTTGGTATGATAAATACAACATTTTTGGAGCATTCTCGTTCGAAGGTGTGGTGTTCGCTGAGACATATACCAATATACTTATTCTAAACATATCAAATTTTGAGAAGTGGGGGCGCTCTTAAAAATGTGCTGTATTTCTTTAACAACTGTCTAGTTATTGTAGGCTAAAGCAACGAATTCTACTTAAGAAAATGGATGTAATACCTGGGAAAGTTACCATCTATCCCGCCACACCAAAAATTAGCGCTTAGTTCAATAGACATATGACGGATGTTGAATTTTTCACTATACCAAACGTTATCAGCATCCTCATGATTGAATACAAACAAGCGTGAATCTGTGCTTCTTCTTAGCTCGGGCCAAACACTGGTTTTCAATATGACGCAACAGCCAGAGTATGGGTACCCACACGGGCTGCTTCACTGAAATCTGCTCAAGTTGGCTTATTCATAATGCCAGATTTTGAGTGGAGTACCGACATTCAAATTAATATTCCTAGAATATAATTTTGTACATAAACATTTACATTATTGTCATATTTGCTTGTGTCATTTTAATTGACGAATTATTTTTTGTCGGTTAGGCGACCCGACTATAGAAACCAATGCTCCTTGAAAAGATTGACGAAGGGATCTATTTCTATCGGAGTCGTGCATTAAATGTTTTTCGTTTATGAAAATGATCTACGTACTAATTAATTTTGGTGGAGTTTTAGTGTTGGGTGTGTAATGCGATGGCCAGTTCAGACAAAGAATAACATCATTGCCAGTTTTAACTTGCTTTAAAAAGCATTTCTTTGATTTTAGTCCTTTAGCCAAGCTGGCTTGGGAAATGGAGTTTTTGGTTCAAACGGTTGCAGGGTAATCAGAAAGGGTGAGTAACGATATGGAGAGTTTCAGCAGAAAATGATAGGGCCACTATAGTTAACTACTGTTACAGGATATTGTCACGTGAAGGCAACAAATTGGAAGCATATTAATTTATACGAAATTTTAGGTACAATCTTTCTTTTGAAATGACAGGGTTGTAACCTACATATAGTGCCAGCTTATACTGGGGTGCCTTCTAACCTTTTGGGCCCAATTGGCCGTTTTTTTTCTATTTTCTTTATTTGAAAGGACAATTAAGATTTACCACATCAAGAGTTTAAACCTTGTTTCACTTGGGGTGCATGCGTCTTTACATATTTTTCGCCAATTTGGCGCCTTTTCTATTTTCTTTAGGTTGAAATGTGACGGAATCGTGTAACCGTAGCGTTAACTTATGGCTTATAACTTGGGATTCATATATACCCATTTTGCGCCAATTGGGGCATTTTTTCTTTTTCTTATATTTAAATACATGAAGGTGTAACCTACATCAATTAACCTATCACTTAGGGTGAATTCATTTTTACATATTTTTTTCGGCCATTGGGCGCCTTTTCTATTTCCTTTATGTGAACATGACGGAAGGTTGTAACCTACGTTCACTTATAAGCTTATACTGGGATCATTTTACACATTTTGCACCCCATTGGCGATTTTTGGTTTTTTCTTTATTTTGAATTGACAGGAAAGTTTTACGTACATAAATTAAAGCTCGTAACTTGGATCAGTTTTACTATTTTGCGCCAATTGGGCGCCTTTTATATTTTCGTTCTTGTGACATGGACAGGAATGTGGCCCCTACTTAAATGTAAGCTCTACCTCTGGGGTTTCAGATTTTCCACAGTTTTGAGCCCAATTGAACGTTTTTTTGCTATTTTCTTTATTGTGAAATGACAGGAGAGTTTACGTACATCAATTAAAGCTCGTAACTTAGGGAGTCAGTTTTACAATTTTTTTTGCACCAATTTGGACGCCTTTTGCTATTTTCTCTTTATGTGAAATGACAGAGGTGACGTACATCAATTAAAGCTCGTATTAGGGATGCAGTGGTTACAAATTTTTTTCCCATGTGGACTGCCTTTCTATTCTCTTTATTTTAAAATGACAGGAAGGATGTAACCTACAATAAAGGTTGGTTGTTCCGATTTTAGTGTATTGTTACTCTATGTGATATGAGAGCCTGGCACGTACACATACACCCCATCACGTACTGTGGGAAACAACTTGCGATTTTGACGGTAGCAGGGATAATGCATAGTGCAACTCTTATTCAATACTGTGCTAATCAAGTGTTAAACCACTAAACGAAAACGAACTGGGGTTTTTTGTTTATATCTGGAAAGGCCAGGATTCGAGGCTCAAATTTTCAGCCACGGAGAAAAATACGCCTATTCAATCTGATATCAATCGATCCTACTTCCGGTAAATCCTGGGGGGGGGTCCAAGACGAGCGGAACACGCCCCTATTAAATTAAAGTTATAACTTGGGGATTCAGTTTTTAACACATTTTGGGCGCCCAATGGGCGTTTTTTCTAATTTCTTTCTTTGACTGACGGATTTTATTAGCAAATAAATTAAGCTTGTAACTTAAGGGCAGTTTTTCATATTTTGCACCCAAATTGGACCCCTTTTCTATTTTCCTTATTCGAAATGACAGAGAAGTTGTTTCCGTACATCAATTAAAGCCGTACCTTAGGGATGGCAGTTGTTTTACAAATTTTTTTGTGCACACCAATTCGACGCCCTTTCTATCTTCTTATGGGAAATGAACGACGAGGTACCTACATTAAATTAAGCTTATAACTTGGATTCAGTTGTTAACACATTTTGCGTACATCAAATGAAAGCTCGTCACTTCGGGATCCGTTTCAAATTTTTTTGCACCCAATTGGACTGCCTTTTCTATTTTCTTTATTTTGAAATGACAGGAAAGTGTAACCTACATCAATTAAACGCTTAATAACTTGGGGAATTCAGTTTCCATATTTTCGCCCAAATTGGCGCCTTTTTTCTATTTTCTTTATTTGCAATGACAGGAAGGTGTTCACCTACGTTCATTATAGCTTAGAACGAACTTGGGGGTTCAGTATTAACACAATGTTGCCTCCATTTGGCGGAGGGGAAAGGCAATTTTTTCTATTTTCGTTATTTAATTACAGGAGAGATTTCCGTACATCATTAAACGCTTTTAAGCTGGGGATCAGTTTTTTGACATATTTTTCGCCCCAATTGGGCGCCTTTGCTATTTTCTTTATTTGAAACTGCCATGACGTGTAATCACTACTTTAGAATTAAAGCTTATCACTGGGGACCAGTTGAACACTTTTGGCGCCCACTTGGGCGTTTTTTCACTTCTTATGTGAATGACAGGCGGAGTTTGTAACGTACAAAAATCAATTAAAGCGCGTACCTACGGAATGCAGCTTTTACAAATTTTTTGCACCCAAATTGGGACTTCCTTTTCTATTTTCTTTATTTAAATGACGGAAGGTGGAACCTACATTAAATTAAGCTTATAACTTGGAATTCAGTTTTAACACATTTTGCGCCCAATTGGGCGTTTTTTTCTATTTTCTTTATTTGAAATGACAGAAGTTGTACGTACACTCAAATTAAAGCTCGTAACTTAGGATGCAGTTGTTAACAAATTTGTGCACCCAATGGACGCCTTTTCCTATTGTGCTTATTTGAAATGAACAGGAGAGTTTTACGTACCATTCAAATTTAAAGCTCGTAACTTAGGGATCATTGGGTAACAATTTTTGTTTGCGACCATTGACCCTTTTCTTATTTCTTATTTGAAAGGACATGAAGTGTACGGGTACTTCATTAAAGCTATAACATTGGTGACTACCAGTTTTTAACACATTGTGTCCGCAATATGGCGTTTTTTCTACCTTTCTTTATGTTGTGAACTACAGAATAGTTTTTACGTACCATCAAATTAAGCTCGTACTTCGGGTGCAGCCTTTTACAATTTTTTTTGCACCCAATGGGCGCCTTTTTCTATTTTCATTTATTGGAAGACGGAAGGTGTAACCTACATTAAAATAAGCTTAAACTTGGTAATTCCGTTTTAATAACACATTTTTTATATGCGCCCAATTGGGCTGGTTTTTTTCGGTTTCGTTATTTGGAATGACAGGCGAGTTTTCCTACATCAAAGTAAAGCTCGTAACTTAGGGATGCCGTTTTTCACAAATTTTTTTGCACCCAATGACGCCTTTTCTATTTTTGTTCTTTTGAACGACAGGACCGGTTAACCTACATTACAGCTTTATAACTTGGAGTCAATTTTAACACATTTTGCGCCAATGGCGTTTTTTGCGATTTTCTTTATTTGAAATGAAGGGAAGTTTGAAGTACAATGCAAATTAAATCTGGTAAACTTAGTGGATGCAGTTTTTACATATTTTTTGCACCCATTGGAAAGCCCTTTTCTATTTGCGTTATTTGAAAGGACAGGAAGTGTAACCTACGTTAAAATTATTCAAGCTTCCACTATGTGAGGTCAGTGGTCACATACCAAGGTCAAAGTCCAACGGAGATCACGTTGTAAACAAGGGATTGGGTTCTAATGCACTCTTATACCTGTATCAAACATCTACTTTGAAATCATTTATATTGCTTCTTTTATACATTTTCTTGTAATTAAGTCAAGCTTCGAAACTAGAAAACCATCTAATCCTTCTTAAATGCTTTTATGTTTGTTCTTATTCTTGATTCTGGAGTTGATCTTATACCACAGCTATTGAATTAAATACAGAATACCCGCTCTACTTCCTCCAGTGTTCACTTGGAATTGGGGCAATGGATCAGAAAGCTCCCGTCCTTGCGAGGGGCGTTAAACCGTACGGTCCCCATTGTACAAGAGTCACAAACTGTACGTTACATCGCAGTCAGTGTCGAATACGGTAGGGTGGCAAACCCCTGACGTTCCCAATCCGCCCGCCTCAAATTAAGCGGGCCATTAGGAGCGTCCGTATCAGTGGATACACCGCGGCCCCGATCAGCCAACTAGCGAATCAAATAAATCCTGACCCCCCCAAGCCACTACCAATGACTTTGTTGTTTTTTTGTTAACATTTTTAATATTTTAACAATTTCTGTAATTATCCTGGCGACCGACACACAGTTGTTTTTAATGCTTGTGGAAAAAACAGCTCTAAAGCTCGACTGTGAAATCACGTATCCACTAACATTCTTGAACAAATTCACCTGGTCTGGTAATGTGGCAATGTAACTTTAACCCCCCCTCTGGATAAAATTTTAAATCGACAATGTTTTTATCGCTGAATTGTCAATTTCGTGGATAAATTTGTAATGGACCCCCCCCCCCCCCACGGGGTGGCAATTTTAAGCACCAAATTGTTATAGAATAAATTCCCAATTAAATTCAACATAAGACTATCTTTAGGATAAAGGTAGTACGATGTTGCTGAGGTAGTTCTGATATTTTTTGTCTGGATGATGGTAGATTTTGTCTGATGATGAATTTAAGAGTAATATCTTTTCTGTGCAATTTATGGACTATTCTCTCTATTTATGCACTTCCACTCAATTGAAAGGAATTAGTTCAGGTGGTGGTGTGTGATGACGATCACTTTCAAGAATCAGGGCTGCGCCAGACACCTTTTTTTCGGGGGTGGCAAGGGATTTTTTTTGACAAAGTGAACTTACTGGGGGATACCGTATCATATTTGGGGGAGATTTTAAACCAATTTTTGGCGGCCCAAAATCGGCTGATTGTCCCAAATTTTGTGAATGTTGGGCCCAAATCGCCGCATTTGCCAAAAATCCCTCAGTTTTCTCTTCGGACCGGGGGGGGGGGCAACTAAGGGGGGGGCAAGGATGTTTTTGGGGGAGGAGGCAAAAGCCCCATAGGCCCCCCCCGTGGCGCCGCACTGCTTCCAGACAACTTCTTCTTAATCCACTAAACTAATAAAGCCCAGTCCCTACGCCAAAAATAGGCAGATTGTGCACTTATCCTAAAACATGAACTTGGTATGCTTATCGAGTGAGGCCTGAACAATTTCTGATAGAGTGCCAACATGTCGCGCCCCTATTGTTCCAACAGCGCCCCTATAGTTTACCAATTATGAACTTGATTCATCAAGAGCTGAAATGCCATAATTCCACTATTTGTTGACCACATAAGGTATAGTCACGATTTAAAATGGATGCTATGTTGCGAGCTCTTGATGAGTAAATCACACAACAGGGGCTGCATCTTAGATTTCAAAATGGCCGCCACTGAAATCTATACTTAAGCCTAACTTGAGTTAAGAATGATAATAAAATTCCTTTTAACAGAAATGGCCGCCGCCAGGAGTGAGGCTTTTTTGGGTTGTTTCTAAGGTGGTTGGGAAACTTTGTAAAGAAAGAAACGGAGACAACCATATCAAAGATTGATTCGTGAAGGGATTGCCACTTGCTTAAGTACAAAATGGTTTGAAATAGATAAATATATATAATATATACTTGAATCAAGAATATAGTATGAACATTTGTTTGTTGGTGAACCTTATCAGACGTAACTGTACATTATTAAACTTTGTCAACACCACCACCTTAAGTGGGTCCCTGTCTGACCGCCCACAGGGCCCCTTTGCAACTATACCATGGCCCTTTTACTAGCTGCTCCAAAGTTCCAAGGTCTTTTCTTCATATCAAACTATCCAAGACCCCGCCCCAACTGTCTGGGAAGCCCTTCAGAAAACAGCTCACAGAGGCGGTCCTTCCGGCGATAACAAACACAGATCCCCCTTCTCATCGAAAAGAGGGGGGGGGCCTCTTTCCTTCCAACTCCCCGGTTCCTGCCTCCTTCCAACAACACCAGGGCACATTTCTACATTACCTCCCCCTTATCCTATTTATCTATATTGCCAAGTCCCAACGACCCAATCCCAACTCCACATTGTCCTTGTTTGGTATTACAATTGATTCCGTCATGCGCTATATAATATTGGGCAGAAGCGCTTGAAGGAATCATAATGCATACCCAGCTCATTTTGGGCAACATTAAACCTCTACCAGATTTCCTTCTCACCTCCCCCGATTTCCGTTTTCCCAACTACCCCCCCAGGTTATCGTTCCACAACCGCATGGTTCCACATTATACAAGGGTGTTGCCATCCCCCTCCACCGCCACACCCATCCAAGTCGTTCTCTTCATTCATCACCACATTGAATTGAAAAAGATAACTTGAAAAAAAACAATAGTTTTAATTATTTATAAAATTGAGTGTATATTTTTGTTTTTTGATCATGTTCATTGTTTATTATATTTTTGTTAATCTTATTTTATTTTGGGTCACTATTTGTCACATTTCTATTTTTTATTTTTAGTTATTGGTGTAAAAACTTTTTCTTCGTATTTTTTTTGTAATGTATTTGTCCTTTTTTCGATTTTTACATTCGTTTTTAGTTCGTTCAATTACTTTGTATGACTTTGTTAGATTTAAGATTTGCGCATTTTCAATGCTTATTTTATTTTTCATTATTTTTGTTCGTCATTTCGATATTTTTGATTAGTCTTTTAAACTTATACTTTCTAACTGTTCGTATTTATGCCGTTTCATTGTTTATTATTATTGCCTGTTTTAATTTTAATTAGTTTTTAATAATACCACGCCACACCTTTCCTGACAAACGCCATGCTTTTTCATATTTTATCAACGTGTATGTTTGTGTAATTTTAGTTATCATTTTTTGGTTTCTTATTGTGTACATTATTTTTGTTCATTACCTTTTGTTTAGCAATGGAATTGGGATCTTTAGTTTCCGGTTTCCCGCTGATTCATTTTTGTCAAACTTTCCATTATGTTGGTTAAAAGCAATTTTTTTCGGAAATTCTTAATAGCAGATCATAACTTGAGCAGCTTCTCACAATATCAGGGCATTTCGTTCTGAATCATTTTAACATATTTTTGTGTCTTATGGTTTTACTTAGTGGTACTAATGAAAATTTTGATTTCCCTACCAATGCTCCTGAGCATACTCTGCGATCGCGATTACAATAGTAATCTTACCAACATGATTTTTTTTTGAAGGACAATTTTTTAAAAGTAATCCACTGGTTAAAGTCTGATGTTAGATATATTAATTTAGGTTTATACAACCATCTTAGTGCCATGGTGACGTAAACGATTTATAGAATCGTGAAAATAGAATACGAATAGTGACCTCCTCCTTTTCTCGAACAGTGCACCTGAAACTAACAATCCAATTCCATTGTCCTTAATAATTTTGTGTTTTATTTAATCTTGGCTTATCATTATTTTAATGTATTTTTTTAAGTAATTTTTTTAATTTAAACTTGTTTTTATTTCTTTTAAATGTCTTATTTGTTTCCTTCCGTCTTTTTTCCCTTTTTTTATTTTCTTTTTAATTAATTAGCGTTTTCATTTTTCACTCATGTTCATTTTTATGTCTTTTGTTGAATTGTTTTATTTGTTGTCTTATTTATATTTTTAAATATATTGTTCTTGTTTTTTCCATGTAATTTTTGTTTGTATTTATTAGTGTTAGGCCATAATAAAAAAAGTAAATTTTGTATTATTTAAATATTTTTTATTTAATATTTCCATGTTTTTTATTTTAGTACTTGTTTATTGGTGGTAATTTTTCATTTAAGTTGCATGTGGGTTTTTATGATTTTACAATACATTTATTTTTGTTTCATTAACTTTTGTATTAATTAATTTGCTTTATTATCTTTTTCTGTATTTTTAAGCAAATATTAAAAAAAGAAAAATTTTTCTTTTTTAAAATCTTATAAAAAAAGAAAAATTTTTCTTTTTTTTTTTAATTTATCCGTTTTCTTTTTTTCACTCCTTAGTTTTCAATTGTTCATCTTTTTGACTTTTTTTATCTTTGGGATTTTATTTGGTTTTAAGATTTATTTTCTTTTATTCCGTGTAATATTTGTTGTCATTATTATTATTTTTCATTTTGGCCTACTTATTCCAACTTCGCGTGATTCAATTGAAGCTGTGTAGTTGTTAAAAAAGGAAACAAGGGGGAAAGGGAAAAAAAAAAGCAAAACAAAAACGCACTCTTTCCTGGTAACAACAGCTCAAACAAGACCAAACACTAACAACCATGAAATCAAACTTCTTCCTCCTGACCAGTGTCGAACCCGAGGACCAACGGGCAGTAATATGCCCAGTGTGTAAGTACCCTTAAAAAACCGCTGCGCCTACATAGCAACTTGCCTCTATAATCTGGTCAATCTGCCGTCAATTGGTCCACAAGGGCTTGGATGGAAAACTCGAGGTCACAATGACACGACCCAATATGGGCGTGGTTTACTTGGAGGAATCCATTATCAGTGTTTCTTTAAAACGTTTAAATTTCGCGCCAAGGAAAAAGGAGACCTTTCATTTTATTACAATCCCTGCCGAAATAAATTATTTTTTTAGGGTCATCGGGTGACTCTCGAGCAACCCTCCATAAGTGGTTTTTCACACCATAGTGAACATCCGCTAGTAACCTTATCGTGATTCACGTAGGAATCCCCCCCAATTTTGGCTACAGGTATTTTTTTCCTACGGCGGTCCGGATAAGTGGTGGTAGTTTCTGGGTCACAGACGCGAAGATATTATTGAGTACTCTGTGCCCGAGCGATTAAGGTATCCTCCGGAAAACGAGAGTTTTCTATGGAAATTTTTTGATATATAGGCCTAAGTTTTTTTTTAAAAATGTTGTTGTTTTTAATTATGTATCGTAATTGGGTTCTGAACCCATAGCACCTAGCTAGAAAAATGAACTTTTTTGTCCCGGTAACTTCAGGTGCTTTCAAACACGAAAAGTAATGCCAGCCAAAACCGCTACGGCCGCATGCCTTACACTTACCGGAACCGCCGTACGTTTATTCCCCCCCCAAAAGCCCAATCGTTATAAGGACATCCCACATTTTGTAATCTATTGGTATTTCAGAAAACGCATTGATGGGCATGCAGTTTGTATCAGTGCATAATCTCCGAATTTCAGATGGCATCTTATTCCCAAAATGGCCGTCTAAATGAACTAGTATTATTTCGAATTTACCCATTATTAAATGTTACCCTCTTGAGAGTCCTTTACTAGATTTTTAACACTCCTTAATTTTTATCAGTAATTTTGTTTTTTTAGATCAAAGTCAATATTGCCGCCCTGCATCTTAGATTTTTCCACATGGCCCCCACGTGGATTAATCCATGTTAAGCCTTACTTCACTTATATAAATTTAAAAAACTAACGACCTGTGTTCCCCAATGGAAGTAAACTACCACAACATACTTGTTACTTGTTAACCGAATCGTTTGTGTTGGGAGAACTTCACATATGAAATATTATGATGAATGTTTTGGCATCCTTATATTTATTTTTCATTGAGACTTACCAAATCCAGCATATTGAGAGATTGAGCCCATGTGTATGGATATGCAAGGTACTTCTTTATTGGGACTACCGAGACCAAGTATAACAACTTTTGTTATAATGATAGTTAAACTTTGGTCTGATGAAATTCCTCTAGGTTTTGAAGTATCTTATCTGAGTGCAAAGTGCAAACATAGGGACATGAACAATTGCAACACAGGTTTTGCATGTCCTTACAATCACGTTTTTGCTAGTAAACTAATTTGGTGCTACACAAATGTTGGTTTTTTATGTTAGATTGGTGCAATATCCGACAAACAGTTTCTGAATATTATGGAATCTGCCACAATAGCACGTTTAATCAGTAAGTAAACAGCTTGCTAAAATTTTGGAATAAGATGAATGAAAGCGTGAACGATCATGGGCCATTTTCATTAAAACAAATTTCAAATTTTTTTTGGGCTCAAATCGGTCAAGCCCATTTGGATAGCAATCGCAAGAAATGTGATATAAGATTGGCTCGATTAGCCCAAATTAATTGGTCCGAGCTATACGTTTTGCAAAGAATATTGGCTCGGATGCGCGTCGAGCCCAATATTTTAAAAACTCATAGCGGACCAATTCAATATTGGGGCGTTAAATCGTCCGATTTTCTCATTAACATTTGTTTGACTCCGAATATTTTTTCCCCACGCCTTGTACTCCTCAAGACTTGATAATGTACTCAACTGGGCCCATAGGAAGACGGTTGTTATAATTAAGTGGGTCGACAAACACTTTAGGGGATGTATTTTGTTCATATATCAGTGAAACATTTCGGGGCTTTAAAATTTCACTGGGGGTTAAATTAAGAAAATAGGAACTTCCTTCCTGATGACCAACTCTCAATTTTGCTGTAGCTAAGGTGGGGGACGAGGTTGTCCCTTGGGTCACCCACCCTTAATTTTTGCACCTAATAATCGAAAATCGTACAATAACAAAAGATACTGGGTATGATGTTTTTTGTTTTTTGGTGTCAAGCTTCAAGCTTTTGTGAAATCCAAACCTCCCTTCCCTACCAATCAATTGTTGAGGTTAATTGTAAGGCGCACTGTACCACAATTTCAGTTTTCAAACCTTTGTTCCGTACGGTAAAAAAAGTGTACCAACACTTTTTTCAAGATTAATAGCCAATAATTCCACAGAATACTAATGCAATCTTTTTTAGAAATTCCAGAAAATTAGCTTTGTTTTAAAAAAAATCAGCCTAAGTTTTTTCAGCAACGTTTGCACAAGGACGTTTGACCTTGGCTGGTACTTTTAGTACAAGTGCTTTCCATCCTAACATTGTTTTTTTTAGTCAACAAGTCATGATTCCTTGAATTGGTGTTGTATGGTATGGGGGGCCCCAGGGTTTTTGGTTTTGGTAGAATGTCCTCTTAGAATCTGAAAGCCATATCATGGCTAATAATAACACCAGTTTCTACTTGTATGCCACGAGGCGCCCCTATCGTAGCCAAGTTTACAAAATTTGTAAATTAAAAAATGTTGGTTCCACCCTGAGTATAAAAATTATGCTACGTGATAGAATTTGGTAAAACTTGGCCAAAAACCATTTATATACCAAATGAACCCAAGAAAAGGTGTGCCATTGGTACACTTGTACCAAATGGTCTACAATGAGGCAATGTTTGGAGACTTCCATAGAGTCTCTGTACTATCCCCTTCATCACTGCAGTCCTTTCCAGTGGAGCCTGCGTTTATGGAAGTTCCGCTGGAATATCTCTTTTTGGGGTACTTGTGCTGTCATTTTTATGCATCCTAGTTTCCCTACTTGGGTCTAAATTAATTGGGACTGGAAGCCTAGGTGGAACCAACTACTAATTGGACACATCTCTGTGCAAAAGCTTGAGTGAGCTGGTCTGAAGTAGTTGCTCGAGCATGATGCCAAATCCATAATAGCTGGACTCAAATGCACTCTACTTTTATTGCCACTCACCAACAGGCCAAATCACTGACTCCAAGGATACTACGAGTACTTGTACTCTTGGTATAGCATACTACCTAACTTCCCTACAAGGGGGTCAATTGTGAATTCTTAAAATTAGAAAAATGGTGTTCCGTCAGTAGAACTAAGATCAAAATGTTGTTTCAGAGGTAGATGTTATTGCAAATGTTCAATGGCCAGCCCATTTTTTTCAGTCGCCCATCTTGATATGCAAGATTGCCCTGCTAATTGTGCTACAACAATGTCACATGTTTTCTTAAACTCTTTTTAAGCATTGTCCATTTGACCGGTCTTAGCGTTTTTTCAATCCATGCATAAGCGGATAATTAAGTGGATATTTAGTGTCAGCCATTTTTTGAAAATCGAGGGTGGGGGTCAGGTAATAAATTGATTATCCAATTGACCTAACTCAATTGGCCCGATATTTGCAAGCACTTACTGGGGACCGATTCAGCAAACTACTACTGACAAATGATCATTGTTAAACCCTTCACAAGGGATGACTGTTCTGTTTGGCTTAAATCTGCCAATATAGTTTCATTGGCGGCCATTTTAATTCACCGCCATCTTAAAATTCATGAATTATACTGCTATCTGGTTACTGCCTGCAATATCCTCATGTGCTGTCTGAACTCCCAGCATTCTATGTGGGGTTGTTCCTCAAATTAGCAATTTTTAAAATCATTCTTAACTCAAGTAGGTTAAATTGGCTTTAATTGGCGTACCATTTTGAAACATCAAGATGGCAGCCATATTGAATATTGCCGTAAATGAAATAGTTTATATATATGTGCATCCTTTTAAACCTTATTGGACATTATTTTTGTCAAAATGTTGGAGTTAAGGCATATAAGCTCTTGAAAGGAAATTTAACAAGCTGGTAAAAACTATAGAGGAGCGCTGTAGGCAATGGGGGGCTCCTACATTTTGGCACTCTATTCAGAATTGTTCGGGGCTCAATATATTATAGGCATTGCGCCGAATGTTTCACGCTTTTATAGGAAAATCGTTGCACCAAAACTTGTCTTAGGACTAGTGCTTATAAGGTGGTGTAAATGTTCATGATAGTCTCCCCGCCCTAAAAAAAATCGAACGATCTAAATTACTGTATAAAAAGTATGTCGGTAGTAGTGATTATATAATAATGCCAGGAGCGTTTGTTCGCGTAATTGTTGGGTTTGCTTAGTGACTCTGTGCCCGTAATGCATTGATAACGAATCATGTTTAGGTTGAATGCTGAGTATTCCTAAATTTAAATTTTAGTATTTTACATGCAATATTAATCTTAATCCTAGGTTTGAATTATAAACAAATCAAATATTGTGATATGGCGGCCATTCATTAATGTGAGGACAACCATGTAAGAAACTGAAAATATCATTGGCAATCAAAATGGCAACTTTTTAGACGGGTGTTTTACAAGCAGATGGAAAAATGGTAAAATGTTATTTTGCCATTTAAGTGGAAGGCGACAATTGTCTATCCATTTTTCTTTCTTTGGTTGCAAAACAAAACCTGGTCTTTAATCTGGACATTTTCATCTCAAATCTTTGTCAAAAAACAAATTTAATTTAACTGACCTGACAGTTTTCCGACCCATCTTGGCAATGGTCCATCTTTCAGAATGAAATGGAAGGCATATCTAGACTTCTTTTCCCTCCCGCCCGCCCTACCGAGGGCATTGTTGCACGGCCCTTACTCCAATACAACACTTCCTTTTTTGGCCCCTATTTTATCAAACCTGGTCTGCTGACATTGTATAGCCAGTTCAGCATCCTACTACGTCACTTTCTTTTGTGTTGACTGCCAATCCATTCCTGCCAATCGTGTATGGCCCATAGTATTAAAATCTAACAATACAATTGTCCGTGTTGTAACTCAGGGCCCGACCTCAGTTTCAAGATAAACCATGCCCTCACATGTTTACAACATTGCTGCTTTACTGTTCCCTATGGGGGCGAAGAAAGATGCGTTCATAACAGCTTACTTTCTATACCCTTAACCATAATTATTGAGCGCGAATTTTGAAAGCGCAAGCCCTACAGGGGCACACGCATATCGCCGCAGCGCTTTGTTTCTTGCCGGTGGTGACGTCACATGGCACCTCGTCTATAGTTTTCGCCGGATGTTTACATCATCTGAATTTGCACAGGCCTTTATTGGAGATATGCGATGTTAACCAGCCTTCAGTGAATAACTCTTGAAATGTAATTCCTCCACATTTGTGAGAGCAAAATTGAAACATACGATAAATTAATCAAGATTTTACTCGACAAACGAATGCTTTTATTTTTGTACATTGTAAAATTAAGCTGTATACACAATCATAATTCGAGCGTAATACTTAATTATTCTGACATTTAGACTTCGTTTTCATGTTTTTAAACAAGACGGCAAAATGAGTGATTTAGATTCTTACATATTCGTATGCCCCACCCACTATAATTTCATATTGTGGATATGCCCTTAATATCCTTCATGTCCCCCCAAATTGCATTTTGGCACTTTATCAAAATAGAGGAAGCGGAACCCCCTTCCCTTTGTTTTTTTTGTGTTTAGTTTGAAATGGGGGCTTCCCTAGACTATAGACCAATCTCGCTACCCTCCTTTTTGCGGGTGATGTCCGTTGGTAGTCATTTTCCCAAGACGTTATAGATTTACATCAAGCCATTTGTCTATGGTCACATGATAACACATGTTGGCCTTTTTAATTTAAATCTTCGTGCTCCAGCCTGGGGATACTTTATTTTCCCTCACTAATTTAAACGATTATTATTTTAACCAGAAAAGGGTTGTCCCCAATGAAATGGGGGCCATTATTAGAACGTTCAATAGCCTTACCATATTGATTGAGGCGCGAATTTTTGAAATGCGAACCCTACAGGGGCACACCGCAGTAGCGCCGGGCAGCGCTTTGTTTCTTGCCCGGTGGTGGTCACATGGCACCTCGTTATAGGTTTTTTTCGGATGTTTACAAATCACATGAATGTTCACAGGCTTTAATTGGAGATGATGATTCGATGTTAACACTTCATTGAATACTCTTGAAATGTACGTCCCCTCCACAAGGTTTTAGAAGCCAAAATTGATAACATACGGATAAATTAATCAAAGATGTTACTCGCACGAAATGCTTTAGTTTTGTACATATGTAAAATAGCTATCCTACCTCAAATCAGAGTAACATTAAGTGTCTGACAATTATAAATTCGTTTCTGTTTAAAACAGACGGCAAATGATAGATTTGAATTCTTACATATTCTTATGCCACACCACTATCATGTTCATATTGTGGGATATTGCCTTAATATATATCCTCACGTCCCCTAACTGCCATTTTGGCACTTATCAAAATCACGGAGCGGAACCCCTGCCTTGTGTTTAGTGGGAAATTGCTCCTAGATCTATAACAATAACGCTACCTCCTTTTTTTTGCGCGGTGATGGTCAGGTTGGTAGTCATTTTCCTCTAGAGACTTAAGAGATACATTACAAGCCATTAGCTATGGT
This sequence comes from Ophioderma brevispina, assembly GCA_023653785.1. Classification (NCBI taxonomy): domain Eukaryota; kingdom Metazoa; phylum Echinodermata; class Ophiuroidea; order Amphilepidida; family Ophiodermatidae; genus Ophioderma; species Ophioderma brevispina. Next base: position 59,210 of record JAMKCH010002905.1, on the reverse strand, counting down.
ACATGATACACTGTTGGCCTTTTTTAATTAAATTTCGTGCTCCAGACCTGGGGATTCCTTATTTCCTTCACTAAAATTTAAAACGATATTATTTTAACGCAGGAAAAGCGTTGTCCCCACATTAAAAGGGGTGCCATTATTTAGAAAAATTAATAAATTGTCAACTCAATTTATTTCTAGAATACCAGTGACCATGTAATCTACAGAACCCAACATGCTCAAAGCGACAATGGTGGCTACTGATACTCATAATCGGCCAACACACTTAACATTCTTTTACATTTGGGCCAACTTTTATTGTACAGGCATTGAACAGATTCGAATGTTATGTCCTTGCTGCATTGGCATGCGTTCTTTCCTCGTTCACGATAAAAGAAAGCTGAGATCTACTGGTTTAAAAACATGAGCGAGGTGAGTAGTTGCCTTATGTTATGAACTGATACTAGAGCTCAATACGGTGGGTAATAATCACACCTGAGATAGCTTGAAATCTTTTTCACAGTGTGGGCATTACATGACTTTGCATACCCTTATGAGAAAGATCCGAAATGTTTTAGGTTGATTGTTTAATATAATTAGCTCTATTGATCGCTTCAGTTTACGTGTACATATTGGTCCTGACATCTGGAAGTTAAATGTAGTGTGACATTTATTCATTTTCTAAATAATGTGCACTCTTTTCATTTGGGGATACGGCTTTTCCTGATTTACTTACATAATATTTTTTTAATTTTAGTGAAAGAAGATAATTTATCCCAGTGCTGTAGCACGGAAAAAATGGTTAAATCGCAAACGTATCACGGCTTACAAAAATTAATAATATTAAAATTCCACATGCAAAGCTACGTAATATTCTAGCTCAAGAAAATCAAGTTCAAAATAATACCGCAATGATCAGGGTTCGCGTCCTCGAAACCTTGAATCGTAATTATGTACCTAACTTTTGCTGAGCGCTTGGTACGATTTCTACAAGTTTGGACTTACTTGCGTTCGCGAACTGGCGTCAGAAGTCGTAGGAATATCTTTCCGCATACCTTAGGATCACTATTACGTGTCTTCGATTTGGGTGCAATCGTGGGTGCAATTGATTTACGAGTTGGTGTTGAATGCCGTTCTAGTAAATCTATTAAGGATTTACAAGCATACGTGTGTTTTTGGGCTGAGCTAGACCTATGAACTGTATTACTTGGACTACCCCCTTGCGATTTTAGAATTCCTCCTTGTATGAGAAAACCGCGTTAAATTCTATTGAAGTATACATAACAATGAAATTTATCATAGCATTTGGCCTATCTTTTACTAATACCTGTGTACTTTCGATAGATATTAGATAAGCTACAACCTACAACCGGCACATAAAGAATTGCTTTCAAACCAAGATACGCGGCTATTTTTTCTCATTAGTAGGCATTTTTTGTTGGTGGAAAGAAAAAAAAATATTTATAAAAAATGAAAAGTATATAAGCCTATATCCAATAAACGAAACAAAACTGAGGCTGAAGGAATACAACAGGTAAAAGGTAACATGCTGCAGACAGCAGGAAGAAATGTCTGGTTAACAATTGAAAAATGGCAAGACATACAATAAGCGAAGAAAATACTTGCACTGATTTTTGGAAATATTTCAACTAAGTACTTGAATGAGGCAATACGTGACAAAAAAGTTATTTAAATTTTTCAATGCGGACTTAGAGATATTAATATGTTTTTGTTTGTATTTTAATCATCTATAACTAAAAAGAGTTCCTAAAATACTTAATTCTAATTCCACAAAAATTGAGATGAAATGGATTTTTTTCGTTTTGATGTAATAAACATGTGTAATGTAATAAAATTGACGTGTACTGTAATAACAAAAATTCCATCCGGAATTTCATTTCAAAGTTTGTGATTTTCTAAATGAAGACAATCGATTGAGGACTGCATGAGAAAAAATACGGCCTTTCATCTGATATCCAAATCGATACTATACTACTTCCGGGTAAATAGGGGGTCCCAAAAATCAAAGCGGAACTACGCCCCTTTAATTTTGATAAGCCCTATTTATCAAGTTGGGCATACTCCTACACTGCAAAACAGGGTTTTAGAAATATGGTTCAAATAGTAGTTTTTAGGTATTGAAAATGCAAATCTCTAAACCGCGTCAAATGTCTTAACACCTAATGTCAAATGCCTATAAACATTTAAGATTTTAACATGTTTTTATTTCAACATGTTTGGAACGTGGTGCAAAGCAATATTTAGAAAGGGTTTTCAATTTGTAATCACTGTGTTTGCAGTGTATATGCAGCAACGACACTCCTGGTCTAAATAGATAACGGGGTTCTATAATATCTTATTTTTCGTTCAGGATGTGTCTTCCTATCATTTTCTGGAACTATAATTGCTGTTACCATGATAGATTGTTAACAAGAAGGATGGAATACGACCAGCGGACCGATCCGTCCACTTCCCACACACGACGAGTGTGCTACGTGTACTCCTGACCACCGTAGTTTTAATCTTAAATCTGGCTTACTCGTAACACACACGTTGCTTACGTCCAAGTTTTTCACGAAGGCGAAAAAAATCTTAGTAGTAACTTACGTCCCAACTAGGGCTACGTTAGTCTTACTAGTGCTTCGCGAACGACCCCAGGTTTATATTCTCGTGTGAGCGCGAAAATTGATTTCGTTCGTGTCAGATATCTGGTCCTATAGAGCTAAGTCTCTAGTCCAAAGTTTAGTGTTGTATTTATTCACATAATATAAAGCGTGACTAGACTGCCTATAAACTAAAAGGGCGTGTAGAGTGTGGAATGCGTGCTCCTTTATAGTTGCTCTAATAGCGATGATATGAGCTTGCATAGTTATTTAGTGAATTTTCCTGATGGTGTACTTGGATCTGATGTGAGAGGCATGACAGACAAATCGACAAACTGAGTTTCAACCGTTTGAGGAACGGTAGCTTTAATATGTTATCTCTGGAACGAAACATTAACCATCAATTGTGATGTAATTTACATGATGTAAGAAGGAAGAGCGGAGGTTAGGTGTTGAAAGGGGAAGGAGAAGGAAAGAAGGCGAGAGGGAGGGAAACTTCGAAAAAGGAGAGATGGAAAGACAGGCGAGGGAACAGAACGGAAAGAGGGGGGGGGAGTACAGGTTATGTTTCCTTTTTGCTTCGATCAGTTTGAAACCTTTTGACGTTGATATGTTATGGTATAAGTGGCAATTAGATTAATATTTCAATTTCACATACATATTAATTAGATAGGTTATACACTTTCCGTACGCTATGGAATCATGTTAGGAATTTCTAGAAAGTTCGTTTAAACCCACATTCGATACCAAATTTTATCATCGATGCAATCTTTGGATTCTCAGCATTGTTACAAAGTCATCAGTCTTAGATTTTTTAAAACTCTTGTGACTTAAATTCAGCAATTTTTGAGCAGCAACTAATCAAAACAATCTTCACACATTTTATTTTTAGTGAAAAGCGCGAGGTCAAAGGGCATGACATATTGGACTACTCCATTTTGTTAAAGGGGAATTAGGTTTTAGTGTTCTTAACTGTTTTTTTCAAATAAACAAACGTATACCACTATTTCGAGAAAAGTTATTCATTTATCCAGGCCAGATGGACACATCTTGATTTAATGTCTTTTAAAGCATTATATTTGTTTGTGTTCTATATACCTATTGCACGATCTCCTTGGTGGTGTCCGGGAGCTAGGAGTGTGTTATTTTCATGCTGATAAATGTTCATGAAATGTCGAGATTTGCCTGTAAAAAGTCTTTGAGGTGAAGGAATAACATTTATAGTATTTCATTGCATGCATAATGACATGTTAATTTTTTGTATAAGCAATGTTTTTCAAAAACGTCCAAATGCTCCTGCTATTTCGTTGATGTGAAAATAATATATACATGATTATTGTAAAGTAAAGGTGTCAGCGCAAATGCGAACGTCCTTCAAAGTCACTGACTGTATAGAGGTCAGTGTTAAAAAGTCAATAACCATTTTGATCGTGTGACTTGCCAACTCGCACCATACAAATATAGTGAAAGGTGGTACCAATTGCAGAAAAAAAAAAAAAAACTGCCGATATACTTAGATACATTACGGTGAAGACGCCTACTGTTACAAGTAGAGATCGCAACAGGTTGGATGCAAGATTTTTGATGCAACAATTGTATAAAGATGCATGATTTTTGACCGTCTTATTTCCATGGACTTCTACCCCCCGTCCTGTGCGGCATTTTCTACCTTCACCCCCATACCCCAGGACTGGGAAGCTCCGAGTCAGACATACATATTGCTAATTGCGATGTATGAGTTCAGGAAATCGTGAACATTCGAAATCAAAATTTAGGCACGCTAGCGTCACTCAAATGATAAAATGCTTATACACCTTTTGATGTGGACGTATTGATCTTTTTGTCAGGTATAGATTTTAATGAAACAGGTGAGGAATTTGTTATGTTTGGAACAAATTGTAAATATTATATGTCATAGAAAATATTTGAGTGTTGAAGTCAGATATTATACTGTTCAATAATATATATTAGAAACTGCCGCACAGTTGAATGCTGGTGAAATATTCCACACAGATGTTATATGTTCCACAAACTTCCTTTACTTTTGACAAGGTGTGCATTGTTTCCCGCCATATGACCAAGGTAGAAAAATGCAACTTTCCTGTTGTGACACTCGGAGACTCAGACCTGCTATCCATGCTGTGATAGCCCCGGAGCTAGAGACATTTGTAACACATCTCAAGTACAAAAGGTTTTGAGTGATTAAATATGTAGACAGACCGACAGGGACCCCTGAAACATAATTCTAAGTGCCACCAAAGGGGGGCCAAGACAAAGTTGTTACAGGGGGTCAAAATTTTAAAAAGTGATCCAATCGTGCGGAAAAGTATACCCTGTTATTTTTCCCACCCACAAGGATTCCGGAAAGGTATAGTTGTACTATCTGTCAAACTATTCTGATTTTATCCGGAGGAAACTCCATCAATTAATTTGCCCACAATTTGATCTAAATCGGGCAACGTTAAATTGACCCCTGTAGAACTGAAATTGACCTTTTTTTGATTGATATTTTGCTGTTTTTAGCATATAACTCTTAAAAACTTTACGTTGTAGATAGTACAAACTATACCTTCGAATAGTGTGGTTAGACAATAACAGGGTATAATTTTCAACAGATGGACCAATTTAAAAAATTGACCCCTGTACAAACTTTTGTCTTGGCTCCCTTCTTAAGACACCATTTGCTGCACTTAACTTAAGAATCACGTTTCAGGGTTTCCGTCATTCTGACAAAACATAATTAAAACAACTCAAACCTATTGTACTTGAGATGTTTACAAATGTCTGCTAGCTCCCGGTTAAAGAGGTAGTGAATGCCAGTATAACTGTAGCTAAGCGGGATGTTGTGGCTGCTGTGATAGGTACATAAAAAAAAAAAATTGTCAACAATCAAACATATAATTTTTAAAATGACGCCCATAATCACAACTATAATAGTAGTGACAATAATGGAAATACCACAATTATAATTTCTATTAAAATGATATCTTAAATAAAAAACTTCTAAAAATATTATAGTAAGGCCATGATGGAAACAATAATGGTTAATGGTAATAAAAAGTATTACGTAATATAACGGAAGCAATTAGTAATGATAAATTTCCTTGTTACAATATTATATTGCATGGCTGCTTTTTTTTTTTCAATTTAGGTTGCCGTGGTTTTTATGGGGAATCAGTTAAATTAAAAGGCAAAATAATTATCATCAGGTCTGATTACAAGGCAGTTGCCTCTATTATCAATTAACAGTCATCTAAATGCCCCAAAATTATGTGTTCGGTTCGTTTCTTTGTTCTGCAATGTTTAAAATTAAATCTTGCCTTCTGATGTGCCAAATACAATATGGGTAAACAGAATAATATTGCCGATGCTCTTTTTTGGAAGGCAGCGCCAGGCTAGGAGCAGAGACAGCAGAAATGCGGATTCCGAAATTTCTCTGGAATCTTTAATATTGAATCTCGTCGTTTACTGCGTGCTTCTCTAGTTAAGGGGCATGGGCTTCTTATAGTCTGGATAATTGTTTGGATTTCAGGGCAAAATTTAATTTTAGAACTGTTATGACGTCTCGTAGACGTCAAAGGTCAGAAATACCTTTCAACACAAATAAATGAGCCTTGTGCACAAGTGATCTAAATTTTATAATAAAACAGATTTAATGATTTGTAAGCACGATGGTTCAAGAATTTGGTATGTCCAAAACAAAATTACATAGTAAAATTACACACAATTAGTTAAGATTATACTTAGAGTTCTCAAGTGTCCTGTGTTGAAAGCGTTGCAGCTCAACGATTGATATGTCCTCACAGAGAAGACTCCAAAATGACAGCGCATAAGTTCACACAAATATCCATGGTATATTCCATGCAAATCTTCTGAGTCTTGAAGATAATTTTGTCCAGCAGTTCAAGACGACGGGGCTTTCCCTCGACGACACTAATGTTCCACAATAATAAAATCCGGGTATTATACCACCATCAGTCTGTCGCTATGTCCTCATATAGGACCACAAACTGGAATCCCTTCTTGATTCCAAAAACTGAAGCTCTTTGGCTTAAAAGACGACAGCAGACAATCTAGCTATCAAGCTCCGGCGGCATCCAAAGTATTAAATCCTGGCACTATGTAGAGCTGAAATCTACCATTATTGTAGATTAAAAACTAGCTATAACTTCTAGCTACTTGTTACTGGAGGTTGCTGGCGGCGAGACTTAACTCAAAAAATCTCAATTATATACTGACTTCACAAAGTTCCCAAGTCTTAAAATAGATATTACCACAGAATCATGCATAAACATAACCTTGCACTAGCTGACCAATTGGAATTCACATTAATTACAGCACCTGAATCACATATATAACTTTATGGGGAATTACCTAGATTGTAGGGTGTAAACCCCTGACTGTTCCCAATCCGCCCCCAGTTTAAAAAAAAACACGGGCCATGTTAGGAGCGTCCGTATCATAGATACACGCGGCCCCGGATCAGCTTACACAGTTGAACAAATCCTGACACCACTACAAGCCATTACGAATGACTTGTGGACACGAACGAACGAACGAACCTAGATTCTGCAATGTTTTGATCTCAGTGCATAAACAAGTTGACTCAGTTTCTAAGTTTACATCTTGGGGAATTCCCCATTTCCCCTATTGTGCAATCTAACAGGTGCACCTTGTACAAACAACTCTAGGGAATCCCCTGCTCTCTTTTTACCATAAACAAAGTACTTTTCCTGTGAGAAATCTTTTTCTCAAATAAAATTGAGAAAATAATATTTTAATCAAAATTTTGAGGGTAATATAACAGAACATCATGACTAGTGAATCAGCAACAAGTTATTGCTTTTATTTCATTCTTATCGATCGAAGGATGGCACCATGATCTATTAACTCTCGCATTTCGGCTTTGACTTTCGTTTGGTTTTGATCCTACATTCACCTTTTTGTAAAGAAACTTAAAGAGGGATGTAGGAGGATTACCTCTCATTTTGATACCAGGCTTCCTATTACCCCAGCTATTTTATTGCAAGTTGATTCAAATTTTGCTTACCATATGCAGCTCTGCCTTAGATGTGCAGTTGTTTAGAGCAGCTTTTTTTGCTGGCCTTTTTTGGTTTTCTTAAGTGAATTTACAAGATTTTCAAAAACGGATCAAAGGGGTTCAGCAACCAAACTGAAGATTGACAGTTCCTCCTGCCCCTTCTTTACCATGTTAAGGCCCTGATCAAGTATTTTCAATTGATATTTTTGCATTTGAGTTAATCCTTTAAACCTTACTGAGGCCTTAGCTTTAAATGTCATTTTAACTAATGAACAACTTGCTCCACAGATTTTGGTCGAGTGCATCTAGGGTAATCTCACTCTAGCTTTTGTTTTCCACATATTTGTATATCTACTATGTAAGTCGGCGGCAAATCTTATTAATATTATTAGGTAACTTACTCCACAGGTAGTCGCTGGTGGTGTTCATCTAGAGAAAGTATTTCCTAGTGTTTTCTTTTATTTTCCATAATTTTCAAACAAGTAATTAAATTCTAGGAGGCCTCTATTCTTGCTAATTAGGCCTTGGCGGATTCCTTATTTTCTAAACATAAAAAAATGAGTTGATCCTTCCTAATCGCCGACATGTGAGGCGCACTTCGTTGTCACGTTTGTCCGGGGGTAATTACCGTGCACTGTTAAATTAATAAGGTACATTAATAACATTCGCAGTGATTAAGGGTCATCATAAAAAACAAACATGTATAACCACCCAAATCACATCAGTTATCGCCGATAAATAAAGGGTAAAATTTGCAGATATGTCAAACAGGATTGCATATTAGCACTCTTAACCTGGCACGTTTTGTCAAATCATGTTGTAGGAAGTGTTGCAAGGACAAATTTCCAAAATGCGGGGGCCTACTTGAAATATTCAACTTTTGTTTACTTCATACATTTATACTTAAAATATGACCACTTGTCATTTTATTCGAAATTATAACCGTTATGTTACACTAATATTTCTTTGTTTTAAAATATCAAACATTTCTACCGGTACAGGGATAGCAACATGGATACTTTGGAAAATACAGATATACGGCTGGATATATACGAAGAAGGAACAAGCATGAAGGATCTCATAAAGGCTAAACTATCGGACACTTCATGTAGAGAGGTAGGACGTGACACAAACACTCTGTAACTCTGCAGATCTATTGATTTAAGGTCATTACATAGTGTCTTGCCGCTTGCCGTTCAGTGCCGCTGAGTCAGCGGCATGTCGCTTGTGTACGCCGTTATCATTCCAAGCTGATGGGAGACTGATCGTCGGTTGCTTTCAATATAATCTATGTTATAGTAGATTCAACCCATCGTGTCACCTCTAGTACTTTTTCGAAGGTATTGGCATTGAATGAGGGGCATGTGCAGTGGTTGGAAATTAAAATTCCACATTAAATCTATTGAACCACGTAGTCCAATGGCAGAGAAAAATCAATCCTATGCTTTATAATGAAAGCATTCAAATCAACGTAAGCGCATTAAGAGCTACATTAACTCTCAAAACATTCTGACTAATCGTATTTACTTCAGTGGTATTCAATGTAACAGGTGAGTTGAATGTTATTGCCTTTTGAGCGAACACAAAAGTCTTTGCACTCTCTTTCTAAAAATGAAAAGCCAGATTATTAATCGGGCCACATATTTGCCATATTTTCTTTTTCTGTCTCCTCTCCCAACTAATCGACGCTGTCCAAAACTTTCCCTCTGGTGACACGATGGGTTGAATCTACTATAATACTTAAAACATAAATAAAAATACGACCCCAAACAGATTAATTGCAAATATTACAAAGTTATTGACTAAAAATCTGTATAATGAATTACTCCATAGATAAGCACTGAGTATACGGTACAAAAAACTACTATTTTTTAGCGTTATCAAATTTCGACGCACCACCGGCGGTAGGGAGATCGATTTATTGGCCGCTAGCGTTTCTGACCTGAAGTGACGTAGGCCTACATTTCATCAGAGCGGCAAAACGGCAAGCGGCATGACACTTATCTAATGACCTTTAGGTTTAACAGTAACGTAAAAGGTGTTTAAAATGATAATGACAGCCACCATTTACTTGGGGAAATATTCGCTGGGTGGGGGGTGGGGAGGGTTGGAATGCAGCTGGGAAATCAGGGGCGGGGGAGTGTTGGAATGCAGCTGGGAAATCACAGACTCTGTGTTTTTGTCAAGCTATAAGAGCCATATAGAACACAAACATGATATGATTTAAGCAGAGAAATGATCTCAGCATTATTTCAGCATGTCGACAATAACGTCAATATTGCATTCGTAAGCCTACATTTTGATCGGCATTGAATCGCATAATAAATTTAACAATGCAGTCATACTTAAATTCAAGTCGATTTATATACAGGGCGTAAGCTGGGGAGTAAGCTCTTCTAATTGTTTAGTATACCTGACCACGCTTCAAATAGGTCAAGTGGAAGGATTTTAGGTAAAACGGACCAGGATGCCCTCGTTTTCCGTACAAAATCTGTTTGAGTATTTTTCACAAACTTTTGGAGCCTAAAAATGGAAAACAATATTGAAATTCGAAAATAACTATTGATCATAATTATATTAGAACCAAGTTCGCACCTACCACCTACAAAAAGGACCGCTGACCTCAGCACAGATCAAATCTGAGGTCAAAGGTAACACACATGGGTCAAAGGTCACACACGGGGGGAATGCACTAGTTACAAAAAACAATTCTGAAATTAATAGTGTTATTAGGAAAGAAGCTCAAACGTAATGATTATACTCCTCTAAATTTACATGCGCTTTTCGGGGCGCTTTTGGATGAAAAGCCAAAAGCGCATAAACCGCCATATACCCACCGCCATTAAAATCGGAACTCTCATAATACTTGTTTCAACGTACTGTGTGGAGCAGATATTGTCGCAGTTTTAAATACATTTTTGACAAATTTACCATCAGTGGTTGGGTTCTGAAAAAATGGAAAAGGTGGTATCTTTGATTCCAGCTTGATTTCAATTGATGGTATGCACAACATCTGCCAATGTCATTGTTCTTTGAATAAAAATGTGAACGTTCAATTGTGTAAGTACATGATTGCATGTCAGTCTATTTATCTCTATCACTCGGCTGCGAAGCTGTCGGGCACAGGTTATCTCCAACATTTATCGTTCTGATCTCTTGAGATCAAAGTGAGATATCATAGTAGATTAGCTTGGCTATGTATTCTGGATGAAGCCGACGTTGTCTGCCTCTCTGACGGTGGCCTTGAGTAGGTTGGTATACGGCATGGATGTTCAGTGGTTCATCCTGTGGGAGGCGAAGTACATGGCCAGCCCATCTTACTTGCTTTTCTTGGATGGCCCTGATATTGGTCTATGACAAATCAATTGAGCACTGGAGCTTCATTACAAGAAAAGGCTGACATAACTTCTGTTTTTCCTGGATGTATCAGCGGTTTTAATTCTATTTGCTAGATCACCGTATAGAATTCTCAATGAGTGCTGTGTTATCTTAATTCATCATGATCGTTAAGTATTTTCTGAAGATCATGATGACATCTTCTTGGATGAGTTACAAATCCAGACTCTTCGATGGTCTGGCAGATCATGAAGTCAATGACTATTATAAAGATGAAGAGTGCCAATACATTTCCTTCCATGACTCAGGCTGTTGCTGTTTCGAATCAAAAGCCTCTGTTAATTGTACATCACCATAAACTGCGCTCTGGGATCCGCCCTAGAGAAGAACACGGATGGCTCCAACGATGGCTTCCGGAATGCCATAACATTTTCACGATCATCAGAGGACGGCTTTCTTGATATCCACAAAGATATCAAAACGCAACATAGGGCCATGCCATGGCGTGACAAAGGGTCCTTTGAGCTTGGTCAGCTATACATAAACAGTGAACATGCCCCTCTCTGTGACCCAAACAATTTGACCTTTGACCTTTAGAAATATGTGAAGACACTTACTCTGATTTTACTGTCCACTTAAATGTTCATTATTTAGGAGGACGACGCATTTTACTTAGTTGACTTTGGACCGGTTGTGTCTCAGTATAACAAATGGAAAGAGTTACTTCCCAGAGTTCAACCTTTTTATGGTAAGTTTGCATTTTTTAGGATAAACAACGGTCTTAAGACTTAAGTGCATAAGGTTTTCTGCACTCCCGTTGGTGAACAAAACCCGGAAAAGCACTTGCTGTTAGAATTTAGTCTGGTCAATGATGGGGTACATCAACATGACCACATAACAGATTCAAAATGATGCGCACAAAATGCTCCCGTCCAAAAATAAGAAACCACTTTCCCGAAGGACTTTTTGAATAAAATTTGGCTCATAATAGTAGGACATAAATATAATTACATTACTGAAATGACAATTCAGAAATGTTACTCCAGTACGATTTAAGGGACAAAACAAATTTCGAATAGCGCCACCAAAATGCTTATTTATGCTAATTAGTATAAAAACGCCATGGCCGATTTGATTTTTTCCCAACAGAATATGCACAACTGATATTTAGGCAATTACATGGAATCTTGGGCAAGAATATTTTAGCGTTCAAAATGGCGCGCAAAAAACGAAATCACGGGTCCACATGGACCTCCTCTTATGTTAAAGCTATTTTATTAAATGAATTTTTATCTATATTAGATGGTGCCATCGGGCCGTCAGCATTTTAGAAAATAGAAACGTATAGTAAAATGTAATATATAATTTTAATATCTACATTTACCATTTCCTATTTTAATGATGCATGCTTCTTGTTATGCTTTAGCCATCAAATCTAATTCAGATCCCACTCTGCTGAAACTTTTGGCGAAACTCGGCGCAGGATTTGATTGTGGTAGTAAGGCAAGTTTGTAAAAACATGAAATAATTAACAGATTTAATTAAGAGACGGCGTGTCAAAGGCTAAAACTACTACTACTGCTACGTGCTACTTTCACTTCTACAATCATCATCATCATCATCATCATCATCATCATCATCATCATCATCATCCATCATCCATCATCCATCATCCATCATCATCCATCATCCATCATCATCAATCACCCATCATCATCCATCATCATCCATCATCATCCATCATCCACCATCATCCATCATCATCCATCATCATCCATCATCCATCATAATCATCCATCATCATCATCCATCATCATGATCATCATCATCCTCATGATCATCATGATCATCATCATGATCATCATCGTCATCGTCATCATCGTCATCGTCATCATCATCATCCATCATCCATCATCATCCGTCACCCATCATCATCCATCATCCATCATCATCATCCATCATCATCCATCATCATCCATCATCATCCATCATCCACCATCATCCATCATCCATCATCATCCATCCTCATAATCATCCATCATCATCAATCATCATCATCATCCTCATCATCCATCATCATCATCATCATCCTCATGATCATCATCATCATCATCATCATCATCATCATCGATCCCATCACCGTTTAGACTAGGGCAAGTGCCACCACAATACAAGCATTAGTCTACTTTATTAAATGTCACATATGATTTTATGATGAATCCTTAGGTCATTTCTCTTTTATTATAACCTAGAGAGAAATACAGACTGCTCTCAGTTTGAATGCGTCTCCATCCAACATCGTCTACGCCCACCCTTGTAAGCAGGAATCTTATTTAAAGTTTGCCAGACAGAAGGGCATATCTCTCATGACATTCGACAATGAAGATGAACTTCTGAAAATTAAGAGGGCCTACCCAGAAGCACGGTACATATATACAAAATAAACTATAATTTTGTGACATTCAAATTCTTCACCCACCTGTTTATTATACCATATCATCAAATACACGTCCTGAAATTAAAAGGGGAACTCAACACGTATGTCGTCTTCTATTTTGCTCTTGTCTAACACTCGTGTGCTTGGTTGGGTAGTCTAAGCCAGTGGTGCCAAATTAAATGTAATTATACCGAGTAGGTATTTTGTATGGTTATTCAAGTTTTCTTTATTTGACTTCAGTTTGATAGGGCTATAGGTTACAGTGCGAGTTGCAACACTCAATTAGAGGAATATAATTTTAATGAAAAGACTTCCTTGGGCCATTTTTTTAAAGTCACGATGTATTATGATACGGTATACCACTGGCAAATTACGTAGTATAAACACATGCAAATTTTGTGTAGTATAGACAAAATCATCACGTTACAGGTTAATACACACTTGTCTAAAGAGGTGCTAACACATTTTCCTTTCAAATACTTGTTCACTTAAAGGTGCAACGAGAGATTTCACATTATCAGGTGGCCCTAAAAAAATCGAAAGTACTGATTTTTGCCCAGATGTAAAGCTTTCCATCAAAAATATCCCCATCTGAAAGGATATAATAAGCGGAAGAGGAAGGTATTCTTTCGGCTACAAAAAATAGATGTTGAAATTTCTAATATTCGTTTAGGAGCAATGAGCCGAATTCAGCCTGTATGTAGATTGCAATATAAGCAAATCAAAATCAGTTTTTTTTTTTTAAAATAATTGGGTTTATTTCAGGGTTTTTAATATTATTTTAGTTAAGAAATCTATTGAATGTCTATTCTATATGAAATTACTATTATGACACAATATTTGGATGCCTCAAAATCTCTTGTTGCACCTTTAAAGGTCCCAGGAAATGAGATGATAAACCTACTTCAAATCTTTACGGGGCATTCCATTCCAATAAACAGGGCCAGAAAAAAGAATACACTACCAGTGACATCATTAGTGAAACTATTGATTTTCAGTCAGTGTCATCAATAGATTCACACCAGTCACCTGGAATTTTCTATTACTCTCTGAAAAATCAATAGTTTCACTAATGATGTCATCACCAACCCAAATATTGAATGCTTTCTCGTCCCTCGTTGTAGACTTGACACAAACCACATCAATTATATTTGCATTTCCTGAGACCTTTAAGCATCATTATGTATTAGTGTTAACTATATCGCTCCTGGGGCTGGATATCGAACCTATAGTCTTGAATCTTAAGGGAACGGTCATTATTTATGCCAGGGACAATGGAGGAATTCAACTGTTTTGGCGAATCTTTTCACGTTCACCCTTCTGCTGTTTAAATTTCGCATTCCCCTTGATTTTATGAATTTTTTCCATTTAAAAGTTCATCTTGATCTAAAATTTCATGCCATTCTCGCTCAAATCCTCCACCCCACCCAGCTACTAAAATTGGGTAGCGTGGGTGGAGAAAGTGAGGGCGATGCCTTAGGCCATCTGGATTTTTAAATTCCGGGTTTCTTAGGCTGCACTCCCTGTATATTCTTTTTTTTAATGCTTAAGCTCGTATGCGCAGTCATTTAGGATGGCAATAAATCGCCTAGCAGGTGACGAGTAGGACACGGTTACGATCGAAAACTCAACCTTTTGCCTTAAATTTCAAAATGAATGCCTCGAATGTTTTTCCCAATCGATTCGCTATTTTTCTGTAAGATTTAACCTCACGTGAAAAGGTACTTTGTTATGCACTTTCAGGCACTGTTCGCCTTCGCGAACGATCCATTTTCATAACAAAATTTTGTTGTAAACATGATTAGTCTCTTTGTCATATAATGTGAGCGCTACCTCATGTTTGCGCGGTGAGCGCTATTTGGGCTAGATTCATGTTTGTGGGAAACGACTGGAAAATCCGCCTACTTCCTCCAGCATTTTTTTGTCCATCAAAATGGTACCGTTAACAGTCCGGACTGTTAATACCATTTTGATGGAAAACTGTGTAGAACATTTCGCCGATTGAGGGCTGCTCCTTAAATGACGTTGCGTGACGTCAGAATATTTGAGAAACAGCCAGGTTGTTGAATCATTGGAAATTTGTATTTACATGTTTAGAAGCTGCATAAATTTCCCCACATGTGCAATCGTAAGAACAGGTGTAGCAAATAAACCATTCTTTCATTGATGGCTACTTTCCGCGTCAAAATCGGAATTATGAGTGAAGTTTCAGAGGATTTACTGCATCGTTCCGTATCCAGTTTTTCTCTCTTTGGCCTTTGATCGCTACAGTTTGACAAGTAATATTTCGAACTTATTTCCTTTAATCATCTTTCAAACATTTTATCATAAGCCGACATTTTTTATGGCAAATCCTGAAGGTTTAACCTTTATACTCGTACCATATTTGACTTGCATTGGTTGTAATAAACTTGTGGCGTTTTCCATTATGCATAGATTCAACCCTTCGAAATTTTGACTGTCACTGCATGCCATCCTGGTTAAAGAAGCCCTGATCGGGAGGTGTCTTACACACGGCACGCTATAATAGTGCTCATTAATTATGTTTGTAGCCTGAGTCCCCGGCCCTCATTCATAACTAACAAACATTGTGGATAGGTCCATACGTTTTCAAGGACTGAAAGATTTAGCGGATCAGTGAACGAAATATCACATAGCTTCAACGGCGAAGTTTTCATAGTGAGTCCAGATTTGGCCACCATCGTCTGTATCGTGAACAGGCATTTTGAAACCAATGCACACAAATGCAACTACACAATGCTAATGGACAAGTTGCGAGTTTTATTTTTTTGTTGTTTTTTTATTGGAAGAGTGAAACGGTGTCTCAAGGGTTAGGGTGTCATGGCAATATTGAATTGTGGTCATGCTTTTTGTATTTGTGATAGCCTGGCTCTACGAATTGGTACTGAAGATAGTACAAGCATGCTACCGCTAAGCCTCAAGTATGGTTGTGATCCAGATGAAGCGTCCTATCTACTGAAAGTGGCCAAGAAAATGGACCTTAGTGTAGTTGGTGTCAGGTAAGAGGTTATTGATTTGCAAATGCCGTGCCTGCAACACCCCCGGCAACACCTTAGGCCTACTGCTAGGACTGAAGGACCTATTTTGAAGTGAGCTCATATTATATTGGGTTTAAATGTTTGCTATGAGTGCTTAGAAATATATGTGACAAAAGGATGATTGTCATGTACATTATTAGCATTGGAACTCAAATACGTGTAGTAATAGTGATCCACCTCAAAAGAAATAGCTTATATAAATGTAGCTTATTTTCCCACCTATTAATCTGAAAAAATATATATAATTTAGAAATGAACGAGATCGCAAGTAGATGAACTTCACCGTGGTAATCACACCATTTACGTTCGCAGTTTTCACGTTGGAAGTGGTGTCCAGGATGCTGAAGACTTTGGCAAACCAATCCGAGATGCGTGTTTAGTGTTCAACGAGGCTACTGAATTGGGCTTCAAAATGAATGTGCTGGACATAGGTGGAGGGTTTCCAGGAGATTTATTGGAGTCGAAGAAAGCTACCATTGAAAAGGTACCTATATTTTCATTACAAGGTAGTTTCAACTCAACAACTTTTTGCTCACTGGTTTTGTATGGTTCTTGCCGGTTCGAACCGGTTTATATTATATTGTTCTAAACAATGGAAATAGTTAAACCATCGTATACCGCGCATCGATGTTTAAGGTTTGAAGTCAACCCTAAGAGATTGTGATAGGCTTATGGATGGAAATATTTGGTGTCATCACGTCTTCAATATTATTGTGTGGCATATAAAGAAAATCGCAATTTGTAAAAATGAGATGACCTTAAAAGTGATTAAATTTTTTATACAATTTATTTCAAACAAGATTATCCAAAACAATGACATTGCAGTTTGCACACGTACGCAGCGCAGGTACCGGTCAATTGTGAATCATCCTGAGATATTTCTGTGGAGGGTGTATTCTTGCATACTAGAAAACATAATTTTTACTGTAAATCTGGATTTATGCTATTAAATATATATGCATTTTTATCTTAAGGCTTGGTGTATTCTTGAGTCAATCTATGAAAAATGTTTTGATTCCTAACTTATTTTGAGTAATAATCTTCACTTCTTAGATCGCCAAGGTAATTAACAGGGAATTGGAGCTACATTTTCCGGCAGCTACAAACAGTCATGTTCGGATAATAAGTGAACCGGGACGGTACTTTTCTGGGAGAGCTTTTACACTGGTAGTAAATGTTATTGCAAGACGAAAGGTTATGAGCAGGAAGGCGAAACCCAACGGTAAATTTTCGAAAATATACACCCTTTCCGTAATAGTGTGGGTTGGTGTGTATTCCCATAGAATTTTCATGCTAAAATTGATTTTGTTGCTGTTTGGGTTTCAATAGGGCCTAAACTGTCAGAAAATGATGGGGTGAAAATTTTCGGACTGATGCCCCCTCTTGCAAGGGGGGAAATGTTAGTACAGGGAAAATTTTAAAATCGCGTCAAATTGTGTTTTAATGTACACAAACGTGTTCGTATCATCATAAGGATTAGAAAAAGTATATATTTGCCTAGGTTCCAACCTTTAGTTAAAGCGGTATAGCCCCCATAATGGTTCAAGGTCACCCTGGGTAAATGCTCCGATGTTGTTGAAAGTGGTGTCAAATGCTTTCTCTTGTCATACTGAAACAGAAAATGCATTTTAAATGTTTTGGTGATATCACCATTGCGACATCCAGGGAAAGTTTTGGTGACCCCCATAGACCATGTAGACCCTTACTACATTTTGCTATGTAATTAGCCAACCAAATGTCACACACTGTAAAATAATACATTTTTTGGATCCTGTGAGACAATACAAACAACTTACCACCAGTTTAAACAAAATCTGAGCAGTGGGTAAATTTTACCCCAGGATGACCTTGAACCATTATGGGGCTATAGCGCTTTAACTAAAGGTCGGAACCTAGGCAAATATATACTTTTTCTAATCCTTATAAAGAGACGAACATGTTAATGTACATTAAAACACAATTTGACTCGATTTTTATTTTTTCCCTGTAGTAACATTTCCCCCCCCCCCTTGAAGAAGGGGGCAGCAGTCCGAAAATTTGCACCCCATCATTTTCTGACAGTTTAGTCCCTATTGAATGAAAAACAGCAAGAAAATCAATTTTAGCACAAAAATCCTACGGAACTGTTTCATTGACATATAGTTATATATATATAGTTTTATAGTTATTTTTTTTAGTTTGCAATAGTGGTATAACGACAGTAAGCAAAATTTCAATGAACTCTTCAATAATTAAAATGGTGAACATTCATGAATCATGACATTTAAAGTTTTGGCTACAGGTCTACTATGTATTGAGGGTGAGTAAAGTGAAAACGGAGAAAAAAAGAAAGGGAGGGAAAGGGGAAATACTACATATTAGAAGTAAGAACTAATATTATTTGCGTTAACTCATAGATGAATCTTCTGTGAGCCAAGCTTCCAATTTCTGGTATTACTTGAATGACGGACGTTACGGGTCATTCTTGGCTGCCCTTGACGTACCAATGCGAATAGTGCCAACCCTTCTGAAGGTAAGAATTACTGCACACGTCACACAAAGACATAACAAAAGCACGCACCTACTACTAGGCGAGCGGTCAAGCTTCAAAAAGTGCTTTATTTTTCGAGTAACGCCTCCCCTCGGTACAACAAAACATAACCACTTTTATTCAAAGGCCAATTATATAGGATTTATGAAACTGATGGTTGTGGTCAAAGAATTTGGTGGCAGGGGTGTTTTTTGGCCAAAAAACCCTATTTGGGGCTAAAAATAAAGAAAAAACATGATTTTTTAATTTTAAATCCAAAAGCACAAAATTCTGATACATAAGTACCTTTTTGTTTTAGATCTACATTTTAAACATTACATTAAAAGGCCAGATGATATTTTTGCTGCACAAAATGCAGTAGAAGGAGTTATTTTTGGGGTAGAAAGGTAAATTTTTGGCTAAAAATCAACAAAAATAGTAATTTTTCCTTAAAAAATGGACAAAAACACCACAATTGTATGTAGTAACATCATGATTTTTATAGATTATATTCTGTATATTGTGTGCAGTGTCCATACAGACTTTGGCAGCTATATTTAATACTAATAATTGGCTAGAATGTGTTTTTTGCCATAAAAATGCCATTTGGTGAACAATTGAGAAAATGATAATAAATTCAAAAAAATATATTTTCAGCCAAATAACTGATTACATTTTTTGGTAGACTCATGTTGTAATTGATTCTCAAAAATAAGTCTTGCTCAACAAAATTGGTGAAATGGAAATTTAGTTAAGAGTCCAATTTTTGGCCTAAAATAAGCAAAATAATGAAAACAAATGCATTTTTGGCAAAACGTTATATTTGATATACAATGATTACTTTTTTCTGCACAGCTACAAAATTTACATTCAGGCTTTCACTTATTACATCCTGCCAATTTTTGAAAGTTACCTAATTAGTACCCAGAGGTCCGTTCCCCAAACTTGTATAAAAATGCCAATTTTCTTAGTAAGTCAAAATAAATGAACTGTGTTTTAACTGACTCGAAAAATCAAAATGCTCATGACCTACTGGAACTAACTTGTTATTTTTTTTAATTTTATGGTGTTTTTTTGTGTTTTTTTAAGGTTTCAACAGATTTGTAACGTTTTCTCCTTGTTTTTTAACTGTCCAAAAAAAAGTTGTCCAAGAATGCATTGAAAAATGAAGTTCCGTGGTAGCACAATAGCTTTTTCGCTAAAAAATATCGCAAGCTCTTCTAAATGTTCTTGGCCGGTGTGGAAGCTGAGACATCGCGTTCAATTTTTTTCCGTAAGAAAGTTTTCAAGACTTTCCTGTGTCGGGATTGTAACAGTTAATCACACTTTTTGATCAATTCCCTGAACCCAATTTTGGATCATTTCTATGTATTTGGCTGTGTCTTGTGGTTTTGGGTTGGCTGCTGCACACTTTGCATCCTGGCTATGGGCCCTGTCTCAGTTCGAATTATTTTCATAATTTATTATTGTAAGTGCTACAATCTGATGTGCATCAATATATAAATGGTTAATAATTCACCACATTGAAATATTATGAATTTTAACAAATTAGCATTCCCTTATTAGCCTTTAATTCGTCAGTGGTAATTCTCAAAATTCAACATATAGTGGGACCCATTTTTTTCAGGTAGGGGTAGAGAAACAATGGTAGAAGGCATTACAGACATGTAATGGAGGGAACAATAAAAAAAAATTTAGGAAATTGTCTGAGGACAGGAAATATGAAGAAGGCAAAGAGGACATACAGGGGGACGCACCTGAGAAAGGAACGGTAAGTGGGGAAATAACAATTGTCCCACTAGATCGGCCTGAAAAACAAATAGTCATGCTTTTTGCCAATATTGCTTCATACAATAGCTTCCACGCATATTAATTGGTCCCAAAATGTCATTTTTTTGCAATTATAACTTTTTGCAATTTTTTGGTGACTTGAGCATGTTGGTTTGTTCTTATAAAATCATTTTATTAAATGATTGATGAAAATGCGTCACTTTTGTACCCCGAGAGAACATGAGCTGCCCGTTTCCCTGTATCATATATCAGGGAGCCCCTATATAATTTATACAATGGCAGTTTTAAACTGGATTCAGAAAAAGAAAATGCCCGGATCGGCATAACACACTGCTAGGAATCTAAAAGAATTCCAAGATCATTTTTAATTTGAATGAAATCTTCATAAATGTGTATTTTCAGCATTAATGAATTCACTTCGAACTCATTTAAGAGCAAGATTTACCGACTCTTCTTAAATTTTCTTAGATTATAATCGATTTCCGTCTATGTTTCTTACAATTTTACAATCTAATCTTTGAATTTGTCCTTAATAGCAAATCCAATTAGATTATTTTAAGCTAAGAAATTTAGAGAGTACCTTTTGCTCCTGGAGGAATCTTTGTATGAAATGAATGCCCCCCCCCCCCCCTTTTCTCCTCAGTGTCATATGAAATGGACATCTTCTAACCTAGTAAAGGTGATTTGCCAGCATGCCCGAACATGATATGATGTAATTATACTAGAGAAAATTCATCTCTTGAAAAGGACATATGACAAAACCAATACAAAAATATGACAACTGGCAAAACCTAAAAAGAGCTCAAAAAGCAAAACAAAACCCCATATCATTGCGAACGGAACGAGATAATTATAGGGGTTTTTTGCCCCGGAAAATATATTTGTTTTTTTCTTGGGCCCCCAGGGTCAAGTTCGTAAAAAGTCCACTTTTGGCCATTATTTTGCAAAAGCCAACTACCAAACTTTGTTAAAAATGACAGATTTTTTAAGATACGTAAAAAATCACACAAAATTATGTGAATTCTTATGCCCAAAAGTACAGTACTTCCAAGAAACACATACACTCGACCGTAGCTATAACACTTTCTACTAACACAGATTTTAAATTCATTGACAATGTGAATTCCGGGTTACTGTGCAGTGGTTATTGCCATGATAGTAATGTCTGTTAGTTGTAATCTTCTTCTTTTTATCCAAGGGATGTCGAGTCTGGGGTTAGTGGGAAAATGCCAAAATTGACCAATTTAAAAAAAAGGTAACTTTGGCCATGTATTTTGCATAAGCATCCCACTTTTGTAACTCGCATCAAGGATTTTTAAGATAACGTAAAAATCTTCCATAAAATCACACATAGATTCTGCTAAATTACAAATTCATCCAATTTGTAATCTCCCATATTGTCCTAATTGCACAGAATTTATGTCAAAATCGACAAGTTTCTGTTAAACACGTTCTTACACCGCTACAATGCTGTTAAAGGCACGAGTCCATAAAATCGCCACAAATTACATCCAATCGCATAAGAATTTGTAAATGCATGCAACGATTCTGTAAAACACATATAGGAGGGGCTTGATTGATCTTGAAAATGATGAAAAATATCTGGAGGAATTTGGCGAATTGAATGAAATTTCATCAAGATCATCTAACATTGCATAAAATTTCACGGTTGAAATACATGTATCTTTCGATTTTCATGACTGATTGCGATGTACCACTTTTCCCCAATGACTGGGGTTTTTTAAGCTGTTGAGGTAGGACATTGTGACAATATCCTCTCAAATCTAATTAGTCCGGACTGTCACAGATCTCAAACATCATAGTTCTGCCAGAAATGCAATTTTTTGACTAAATTGGCCCAATTACATGTTACATTCCAAAATACCTAACTGACATGCCAATGTATTCAAGTATTTTTCAGTAAAAAAATTGAGCGCAAAACATGGAGTTTTTAATGTTACTAAGTTTCACTATTATTCGGTTAAAACTATTTGAGAGAAACGTATCTTGTCACTCAATATCACAATCACACATGATCTTCGTGGTCGGTAGAGAATTAGATAATGTCTTATATAATCCAAGAAGCATTTTGGCTAAACGATTAAGTATCCACCCAAAGAGTAAAAATTTGCAGGATGCTTATGAAAGTGGAAAATAAGTCTGTAGAATATTCTAATCGAAAATTTGATAGAAACACAGTGGTCCAAAGATATGAATCTCCATCCATTTACGTGTTTGTAGTAAAGTGGCTGTGTTCCTTATGAGGTGCTTTTGGTCCATAACTTTGGGGATACGTAACTAACTGTACGAACATGCTAATCTGATTTTTGACGATTTTTTTTACTTTCGTTGAGCAAATCATATAGACCGTATTCAATATGACGTCAGCCACCAGACATGTTGGTGGACAAGATGCATATATTCCAGGACTACAATACATTAAGCTGTCAATCGATCCATATTTAGGGATTGCACAGGGATCATTGACAGGTGAATGTATTGTAGTCCTGGAATATATGCATCTTGTCCACCAACATGTCTGGTGGCTGACGTCATATTGTTCCCATTGACAGGTGAATGTATTGTAGTCCTGGAATATATGCATCTTGTCCACCAACATGTCTGGTGGCTGACGTCATATTGTTCCCAAAGTGCTGGGTACTTTAAAAAAATAGGGATAGCTGTCCCGAATAGGTCGTCCGATTATGACCCTAAGTAACCCCTGAATGACCTTTGACATTCTCATGTGTTACCCTACGTAAGGCCGCTTGTCTCAATGTACAAGCAAACCAAGTATCCAAAAGGTGTATACTAAATGTTTGACCAACACGGACGGCCACGCAGACACGCGAATTATGCCAACATAATGTCTTTCCGATTGCATTGGACGACATAAAATTATATAAAACTTTGTAAGTTAATATGTCTTTACTCACTCAAACTACTATTAATATAAAACTGGGTATTTAAATACTGAGAACTCCTATAAGATACAGTACTGTACAAAATAGGTAAAAATGAAAATTTTTGAATAATTTTGCCATTTTTAAACTAAAATTACATTTTTTTAATCAAATACCTCTACCTCTGCTTTTATCTTTCCTGACTGCTTTTGTAAAACATGAAATCAAAATCTACAGAGAGAAGTTCATTACCACATCCAATTTTAGTGCTTTAGATCCGTGTGTATTTCTCCCCGTTTTTCAATTTTTAACCAAAACAGGGATTTCTTTGCACTTTTGGCCATAAACACACCTGCTAAAAGTTTTACAGGCTCTCCCGACAATATATGAAATATAGATCTATAAAAACAATGATGCTACTACGTAAAATGTGGTGCTTTTGTCTATTTTCTTGAGAAAATCCTAATTTTTCCTTAATTTTTAGCCAAAAAAGACCATTTCCCCCAAAACACCCCATAATACACCTTTTACCAAAAAAGTAGCATCTTGACTATTCATGCAATCTATAAAATAAAGATCTATGATTAACAAAATACCACCACATCAGATCCTAGTGTTTTGGGCTTAAAAATAAAAAAATCATGATTTTTTCTTAATTTTTAGCCCCAAAATAGAGTTTTTTGGCAAAAAACACCACTGCCACCAATTTTTTTTACCACAACCATCATTTTCGTAAATTCTACATTATTATCATTCAAAAAAAAGTGGTTGTATTTTGTTGTACCGAGGGGAGGGGTTCCCGACCAATTTGCAGTCCTGACCGCTCCACTATACATAATCTCCCATCTACCTACTCACCACATACCTCCCCGCACGTATTCAGTCACAGAAAGCTGTAACAGAATCTTAGAATGAGAAACACGCACTGTTGAAAAAAAAACAAATCACTTAAAAAGGCCGTTAAATTTAAAAAAAATACAAATATACTTTTCTGGCACTTTGGTATAAATGACAATTAGGAAATAACGTAACCTATAAAACATTGTATTTAGGTTGAATTTCTTACAAACATGTTGCTTGAGTTACTGGGAATACTGAATCTTATATGCTACACCAAATGGTATAATTCATCACGAGTAGAAGGTTGTAACATTATTATTGGCTGGCTTGAGGTTGGTGAAAATATCGCCCGAGACGAGATCAAATATCGGGCGAGTCGAAGACGTACCTGATATTTTCTTGGCGAGGGCGATGTTTTCTGTTATCAATCGAAAAAAAAAATGTGCAAGAAAAAGCTGGTTTGACAAAAAGTTTTATAATGGCTTCAAAACTAGTAAAATGACAGTTTTTGCTTGGTGGGTTGAATGACCGCCGTGCCCAAAATTTGTGCGTATTTTGTGTTTGGCGGTACGCGTTAGTCGCACAGCACAGCGGTATTGCACCACACGGATGCTTCTGATGCCTAATATCTTATGTCAACCGAAAAAAACCCACTCAATATTTAGCGAGCTTGAAGCGAAGCTTTTATAAACTAACATTAAATTTTCCATACATTTTAAATTTTCCAATTTTTTGGGTGAAAATTTTGCAAGTTTGGCGGATATTGAGATCATTGCATGACGTCTCTTACTTACCTGATAATGCTTAGTACTTTTCATTTTGGCAGGAACGTGAACCAGAAGAACCAAAGTTTTTGTCCACCCTCTGGGGGCATACTCTCGATGGTGCAGACTGTATCATGAAAGATCGACTTTTACCAAAACTTGAAGTGGGTGAATGGATTTATTTCGAAGGTGAGAATCACGGTTTTTTTCACAACCTAAATGTGCATGTCCATGTACAAACTTTTACATCTATAGAGATTGTTTGCCACTGTTTTAAAAAGAATATCCAGAGTCGCTTTAAAGTCACTTGTACGTATGTTGATGTTCCAGCTTTTGGTGCTTACTCGCTTTGCTTTGCTAGTAATTTTGATGGATTCAACACGCCACCGTGTTTATACATTGCACCAAGGAAATTAAAGTAAGTTTTCATTACAAATTATCATCAAGTTCACATTAGCTATAAAAATTGGCAATTTTCAGTATGTTTTAAATCCATTTTCAGTATAAAATACTTGGCTATCAATTGATAAGTTCCTGTAAATATATTGGATTCTATATGCAACACGTACGTTATAGCATAGGTATTAGCTGTTGTTTATAGAGCGGTCATTATGGGGCCATTATTTACACGGGGAGGGAGAGAAATTCATTTTTTTCTGCTAAAAATTTTTCGTATTCCCCCTTCGCTTCCGTTCCACACTTTCGTATTTCCACCTGATTTTGAGATTTCTTAGAGGGGGATGGCCCGATTTAAGTCTGTAAGTTTTTCATCTTGATAGAATGGCCTTCACCCCAAAATCCCACCTGGAAAGTTTCGCGCCGATATTTCAACCCGTTTTGATGTAAGATCTAAAAACGTGATTTTGCAATCCCCATAGAGTACTGTGTAAAATTAATATTGGTCGTCCAAAAAGGGGTACATTTTCGCTCATAGCATCCAAACCAAACATCCTTTAGCCCTAAGATTTCACAGGGAAAATGAGAAAAACTGTAGCTTTCTTTTAATACCAAAATTTTCACCACCTCCGGTAAAATATGGGGTCCCTGGGGACGAGGCTATTAGCGATCGGGCCATGGACCTTTAAAAAGTTCATGCTGCACCTCTTTCTTGATGACAATTTTCACATTCCCCTCAGGCTTACAAACAATTTTCGGATTTCTCTTCAAATCCTCCATTCCTCCTCAGTGGCGTAAATAATGACCCCTCCCTTAAAAATGTGGATGACCTCCCATAACTTGCTGGACAGGAGAAAATTGGTATAGATTTATTTTCAAACATGACGAAACCAAAACAATTGTATCTAAAGTTAACAAAACACTTTGTTAAGATAATGTTTTTGTGCAAATCATTAAAGATACTATCAGTGATTAACCCGAAAGCGTGAAAATATTAGAAATTTGTAGAAATGGCTTAAAATTGAAGGATAAGTCAGTACAATTCTCATAAGTTATTCTTTAATTTCCCGAGCAAAATTGATACACGAAGACACAGAAGTACTATAAGACGCTACCGAAAGCAATTTCGTACGTAAAATTGTGAGATTTTACGTAACTAGCGTTTTATTTACACTATATAAGTTACTCGACACATTCGCGTGCGAACACGATTACGGCAAATAATTTGCACATGAAAGAGCAAACCCTGGTTTTCGAAGAAAAAAAAAATTTAGATTTTTAAAAAACCCAGCTTTTTCGATTTGAAAAAAGTCAGGTTTTTCGAATCGAAAATCAAGTTTTTCGATGTGAAAAGTTTTTTTGAAAAACTTCTTCAAAACTTTGCTTATGGAATTTGAAAAACCTGGCTTTTCGATTTAAAAAAAAATAGTTTATCCTTTCGGTTTTTTTTCGAATTGAAATACCAGGTTTATTATTCGAAATGCTAGATTTTTGATAAACCAATTTTATCGATCGAAAAACCTGGCTTTTCGATTGAAACGCCAGGTTTCTCTGAAACCTTGCTTATCGAATTTGATAAACCAATTTGGATAAACCCAGGGAAGTTTTTCAAACCTTGATTATCGAATTTCATAAACCAGGTTTTCCGATTGGGAAATTTGATTTTTCGAATCGAAAAACATGTTTATATATTCAAAAAGCTAGTTTTTTCATGAACCTGTTTTTTTCGATCGAAAACTAGATTTTTCCAAAATCTTGCTTATCAAATTTGATAGCCCTAGTTTTTCGATTTAAAAAAAACAACAGGTTAATTCGAAAAGGCAATTATTTGATAAACCAAGTTTATTGATCGAAAATATGTTTTCCATTTGAAAACCAGGTTTTCGGCAAAAAACATGTTTTTTATCTCTTCGAAAAGCTAGGTTTTTTGAAGCGAAGTTTTTGATCGAAACCAGTGTTTTTTTTCTAAATTTTGCTATCGAATTTGATAAACCTATTTTTTGATTTGTAAAACCAGGTAATTATTTGAAAAGCAAGGTTTTGTGAAACGTAGTTTATCGCTCGAAAAACTTGATTTTTCGATCAAAACCAGGTTTTTCAAAAATCTTATATCGAACTTTATAAACCTGTTTTTTGGTTTCGAAAATCCAGGTTTAGTTATTTGAAAAGCAAATTTTCTAAAAACCTAGTTTTTCGGCAAAAAAAGTTTTATCTTTAATAATTGTGCATGATAGTCTTTCCATACACGGTCGAAACTTGAGCGAAATAAATAGCATCATATTATAGCGGCAATTCCTCGCAGCGTTATGATCTCCGATTCAAGGGGGAACGGTACTTCGTATACACAATGGACTATGCTCATGTATATTACTCGTGGTTTTTTTTTATGTAGCCAAGAATTAAAAAAAAAACAGGCATCTAATGCTGGATTTATTTGTGCATTTGCAGGTCATTTTTTGAAGATATATTCTCGGGTGCCTCTGGAAGCTAAGCATACATTTATCGTATCGGTGAAAAGGTGCAATGCTACACTACATTAACTGTCCATGATACCTAAAAATTGGGTTGAATTCTTTCGGTCACACAAAAATTCCATGATCCCAGTTACCGGCCTTGATTAAGAATTGCTTCTCTACAACACACCTATTTGAACGTAATACACCAAGATCAAGACCGATATTATACACCAAAAGTAAAACAAATTGTGCTACACACAAATCTGAAAATCCTGCAGCTTTTTTGGAATTCACCATTGAAAAAGGGAAACACGATCTTCCTACTTTAAAAACATTTCAGCAAGGAGCTAAAACGGAAAATATCTCAAACTTAATAGCGCTAAAGCTTTCGTATAATTTAGATTAATCTCGAGTACGGATATACGGAACACACCTAAGGTGCTGCCATGTGGTAGACGGTGATTGCACTTTCAATGGGACAGACACAGGTTGAAGGCACTATATATCCTGAAACTGTGCGAATTTGTCAACGCTGTACATTAGAGGTAATTCAATAACTGCCAACCAACAGGTTAATGTACAATCCAAAAAGGGCCAATTCTAGTCTTTGACATTTTTTCTTGCTATGATAACACAAGAGTAGATTAATAATACGTTAATCCTTTACGCGTATATATACATCCTATACTTAAAAATTTACATTCACTTCAAGTGTATGTTCATAATACACCTTGTTGAAATAAAACTAAGATGATTCACGTGGATACTGGTTTATAGTTGGACCCAGGCGCGTAGCCAGAATAGTGTTCGAGGGGGAATTCAGTAGGACAACGAATTTTCCTGATCACAAGCACAAATTTCCCGGTCGCAGGGCAAAATAATCTGAAAAAGGGCTGATTAACATGCATATTCCGTGTGGTAATTTCCGATCTTCTCCTCAAAAAATTTCGCGGGCACTCCGCTCCCCTGTCCCCACCTGGCTACGCCAATGGTTTTACCATAGCGTGCTGACAAAAAACCAAAAAACAAAATGTTGGATATTATCGTAAAATGTCTAAAGTTCTTTCATAAACAATGCGTTCAAAACAATTTCTGCCTAACTTTTTTTGTTGACTTACTGCAGAAAACAAAAACAACATCCAAAACGTAAGTTAGAAACGATTCATACTAGGCGTCCCCCACAACGCCGTTGCGGTTATCATTACACAACGAAGTTCAAGAAACTTCCAATAGCGTGGTACAAAAGTTTGTGAACAGCATTCCAATTTTCCAACGCCACCAGGGTCCGGGTCCAGAACCGTTGGACATAGAGGTTCGTAGCATCACATGATCGAGCTATAGGTTTCACACCACTAAATAGCTGCTCCCATTCGTTCATGTACAAAATGGGCGAGATGAAAATGTCATTTTCTCCTCAATGGAACTCTCAGACCTTAAAGCGAAAATCTGCTTGAAGATCCTATCTCCTACCCAATCAATAATGAAATTAGGGGAGTTATCCCCAAAATGTCGAGCGGAATGGATGCCAAGACTAGCATGCCACGTGGATCCTGGAGGTCACAGCACTTTTCAGTCAGGGTGTTCCCTGTAAGGAATACGGTTAAAAATTGGTGTTCGGATCAAAATAACATCAAGACAACCTTTTTTGATATTCCTCACAGATTTTATACTATATGATATGCAACCATGATTTGCAACCAGATCTCGCCATTTCTCTCGGTTTTAGGGTATACTTAGGCGAGAGGGTCCCAAAAAAACCACCTCATTTGCAGTGGGGCTGGACCATTACCGGTTTCTCACGTTATTTAATGGTGTGAATCCTGTAATTCAGCCCATTCAATTCAGAACATATTTCTGTGAAAAAAAGTGCAACATTAATATATGTTGCAAGCGCTTAATATTATTCAAAATTTTTAAAAGTTAGAAAACAAGTCAATGATACCACAGGGTGTACACCTGATCACTGAAAAAATATTAGGGGGTTTAAAAAACTTGAAAACAAAATCCTCTATGGTTTATCCCCCGACACATAGAGCAAAAAAAAAAAAAGGGGGGGGTGTCATAGAGAATATAGCCGGCTTATGTACTGTCGTCGTACATGCGTACGTCTGTCTCCGCCTGTAACCGTGAGAGCGCTGGCCCCGATCTAAATGATATTTGCCACCAAAGGACCTTAGTATCTACGGCCAATGCGCTGTGCCGACAGGTCTTTAGGCCAAAGGTCAGAAGGTCATACTTTGGTATTTTAGACATATTCCGCTCTTATTCCCCAGAAAACCGTGTACAAACTTTCTTACCCAGTTTTCCGCTCTTGATCACAGGAATAGTGCAATAGTCTCCCTTAATATTCTCACTGCTTTCAAATAAGGTTAAACTTTGATTTCAAAAATATTAAAAATTCCTTTAAAAGGAAAGGGACGCCCCAAGGAGTGAGTCTGGTTTTGGTTGTTCTATGTGTGTGGGAAATACTTATGTAAGAAAGCAACGGTAGACACAATATCAGATTGAATTAGCTGAAGTTTTATTGCAACTTGATTAGTACAAAGGGTTGAAATAAGTATAAAAAATAGATACATATGATCAAGAATATGTATGAACCGGTTATAGTTGTTGGGGAAAGTTGCAAGTTTGTATAGGGAGCCAATACCAAATTAGCGTATTATAGGGAAATATCAAGTGAAATTAAGAAGAAAACAACCAAAAAAAAAAAAAAAAACAAAAAAAAAAAAAATGCTTTTATTTTGTAGCCAATACAAGGTAAAAGAAATTGTTTAAAGGTGGTTGTTCCATTTATGTGTATTGTGTTCTCTACTCTGATATGAGAGCCTGGAAATTTCACATGACACCCCCATCAAGTACCGTGGGAAACAACTTGCGGGTTTGATGGTAGACGCAATAAGGCATTTGGCAAAGCCCTATTTCATACTGTGCCTAACAAAGTGGTTAAACTACGAAAACGGCGGATTTTGGTTTCATCTTGGGAATGAAATGGATCGAGGGCTAAATTTCAGGACGACAATGAGAAAAAATACGGCCTTTCCTCGATATCAAATCGATACTACTTCCGAGGTAAATCAGGGGGTCCCAAACGATCGGAACACGCACCTTTAAGTGTGTAAACATACTGAAACTATACAAGACAATTACTGGTGTTGTTAATCTTTTGTTGAACTTATAAGAATTGGAAATGGTTATTTCAGCATTGTAGGGTGGGATTTGTTTATTGAGTGCGTTTGGCAGAAACAGCCGATGGATGGATTTTGAGAGTTGCCTTTGTTGTGGTCAATGATAGGTTTAATGTGACCTTTGACTTGTAGTGACCCTGGACCTCAGAAAACAAATGAGGGTGTGCTGGTAACCCCATGGAGTTTGGTTTTAATTGCATAGTCATACTCAATGAGGTCCATGTACATTTTTCAGCGTATTGTACAAACAGTGACTTAACAAGACATAATGGTTTGTATGAGGCTTTTGACCCTTATTAACAAATGAGGTATCCTATGTTGCACCTTTGATTTATATACCACAAAATTGCATAAAAATCCATGCATTGTTCAATTTTCACCAATTTGAAGGGTTATGAGAGTAACAGTAAAGTGAGACTCAATCATTAAATAAAAGGTGCCATCAAGTAATTAATTTGCATAATTATGGCCTAATTTGCATACATTTGCGATATTTTTCCTGTTTTCTGACATATCGGTGAATTTATAACCACAAAAATTTTTCCCCCAACCCCTTCCACCCGGGTTCCCCCCTCCCCCCTTTAAAAAATTCCCCCACACCCCCCCCCCCTTCCCCCTTATAAAAAAAAATGCTAGTTTAGTTTCACCAGATTTGAAGTGTTATTTGAATTATATCCAAGGGGCCCGTTAAATTTAAATAAATAAAATGTTGAGACCAAGGACTCGTTATAAAAATTTGCATAATTAGAGACTAATTTTGCATAAAAATGGCTGTATTTGTGTACCGGGTAATTTAAAAAACTGGTACTGTTTCTTTGGGAGCATCAAAGGTCTTTAAAGCACCCGAATTACCATATGCTCAGTGCTCAACACCCATTTTTCTTGTTACAGTTTTCCATCAGCTACATCTTCGTTCTTTAAATACATATACACATGGACCCTTACGACCTGATACCACATAACGTGTATCTTAGCATGTACATGATTCCGGGCACATCTTGCATCCGACTGAATTGGCATTTTTAAATTTCGCTCCTTTTGCTTTTCCAAATGGCCTCTTTAAATCAAGTGTTTTGAATACTATGGAAGTAGTAAAAAAGGCTTTTTTTAGTGTCAAAACTAAAGGTTCAAAATCATATGTTTTGCTTGTATGATAACTTTTAAAAATCAGAAATTCAAGATCTTTTGCAAGTTAGGCACGTGTTTTATGAAGCTGAAGAAAAAAAAAACCATATATAGAGTTCAAAATGGGACTTGCCATAATTTGTAATTTTTTTTTTTTGTTAATACAACTACGTTAGTAAAATAATCCAGATCTGTATTGTTTTACTTGTGACAGAAGCAAACAAGTCTACACTAGTACATAATATTGATTAATAAAGTTGCTAGGACCTGCTTTTATTCTGTTGTGTTTTGATTGTAAATAAAAAAATCATTCATTGCATGTATAAATCTTTCTGTTCAGTAGACAATTATGTTGGATCTTATATATATTAACTACCAAGATTGAAAGGAAGAGCTGGTTCAGTTACGCCTAATCGGGCATAACCGATGCCCCAAAAACACAACTAGAAATGTTCGCGGTCTCGCTCTTTGCGATTTGTCGGCGGGGGTACCCAGGTTAGGGTTGTTTTGGATTCGCGGCGGAACTTATCAGACGTAAACCTGTAGAATATTAAACTTGGTCACCACCTTAGGGTCCTTGTTTGCATACCGACCACATGGCCACTTTGCAACTATACAGGGCCATTGTAATCGTGCCCCAAAGTCCCAAAGGTCTTTTCCTTCATTTCGAAATACCAAGACCCCTTCCACAACTGTCGTGGGAGCCCTGCCCAGCAGTTCACAGCTAGTCCTTCCCCAGTAACACAGATCCCCCGTCTCATCTACCAAAAAGTGCCCTTTCCCAACTAACCCAGGATCCTCCTTCCAACTACACCAGGGCACCATCTCACATTACTCAACATACCCCCATATCCCCTTCCTTTATCTATATGGACAATTCCCAACTACCCATCCCAACTACCCCATGGTTCGTTTTGGTATTACATTGATCCGTCATGCGATATATGATCATTGGGCGCAAAGCGCGTGAGAGGAATATAAATGCAATACATCCATTGCATTACCATTGAAACTTCTACACGATTGCCTTCGTCAACCTACCAGAGTTCCCTTTCCAAATACCCCCGGGGTCTCTTTCAACAACGAAAGGGTTCCACTATTAATACAAGATGTGTGCCAATCACCCCCCTTCCACCAACAAACCCTACCATCCAATTCAGGTCTCATTTCACCAAATTTGAAAATGAAAAAATAACTTGAAAAAAAAAATACTTTAAGTATTTTGAGAATTGAGTGTATATTTGTGTTGTTTATCATTTCTCCACTTTTGTCTTTTTTTTATTATAGTTGTTAAATCTATTTTATTTTGGGTCTGATTTTTTATATTTCTATTTTTTATTTTTATACTTGGTTAAAAAAACATTTTTCTTATGTAGTTTTTTAATGATTGCATTTGGTTTCATTTAATATTCGGGTTTTATTTCTTTCAATTAAGTTGTATTCTTTTTCGTTTAATATTTTGTATATTTGCCATTTTAAATGCGTCTTTTATGTTTCATTAATTTGTCGTATCGATATTTTCATATTTCTTAATTCTTTTAAGCACCTATTTTAATTTACTTACGAACGTTGTTCATTTTATGCTCAAGTTTCATTGTTTATTTATTATTGCTGCTTTTTATTTACATAGTATGTTAATAAACTTCCAGCCACATCCTTTCCTGAAACAAAATTCCTTGTTTTATATTTATCAACGTGTATTTTTGTGGCATTGTTAGTTGCCGTTTGTTATGTTTCCATTTATTTTGTTATTAACTTTTGTATTAATATTTTGTGTTTTATTGCCTTATATTATTTTATGTATGTTTATTAATTGTAAATTTAATAGATTTTTCTGTTAAATCTTATTTGTTTCCGTTCTTTTCTTTTTACATTGTCTTTTTTAGCGTTTCCTTTTTCACTCATTGTTCAATTGTTAATCGTTTTATTTATATTTGTTATTTGAGTTATATTTAAATTTATGTTCTTTTGTTTCATTGTAATTTGTTTTATTATTATTAGTTTATAACTTATCTTTATGTTTTTATTATTTGTAAAGATTTTATTTTTATTCTTTTTTCCAAGATTATCTGAACCATGCATGTTTTTCGATTTTGTGATTTTTTGCATTTGTTTTTGTTCATGTAACGTGTGGTATTAATTTAATCTTGCTTGATAGTATGGTATGGATTTTGAATTATTTTAAAGTTAATATTGGTTTCTTTTAACAAGCTTATTGTTATTTGTCGTTCTTTATTTATTTGTGATTTTAGCGTTTTCTTTTGTCACTCACTGTTCAATTGTTCATTCTTTTGAATGTTTTATTGTATTTTATTTATGTTTAAAATTTATGTTCTTTTGGTCCATAGTAATTTTGTTCATATTATTATTTTTCATTTTGGCCTACTTATTCCCACTCTGTGAGTCCATTTTAAGCTGTGTATGTTGTTAAAAAAAGAAGGAAAAATGGGGAAAAGGGAGAAAAAACGCAAAAAAACGGATTTTTTATTTTGTATGTGCCTGGAACCAAAACAGCTTCTCAAAGACAAGCAAAAATACTAAAAACAATAAAAAAAAAATCCATCTTCTCTGACCGATTTCAAACCCATGACCAACGGGGCGGGGTATTACACTGGGTGTCGGGCCTTCGACCGCGAGTCTAGGCCATTAAGCAACTTGACTTTTCAAAGGTGTTGTAACTCTGCTCAATTGGTAACAAGGTTATGGAAGACAGCGCGAGCCTCAGCGACGGTGGTCACAAAATACACGACCCGATGCGATACGGGACGGATACCCATTATAAGCGTTTGGAATTATATCCTTGAAGAATTTTCGCAATGGAAAAAAATGAGAACTTATTCATTGACTAAATTCGGCCGAAAGAAATTGATTTTAGGTCATTCGGGTAATCATCGAAAAATCCTCATGATATTTTCAACAATATTTGACATCCGACTATGCCAACATATATCGTGATGTGGTAAGTAGAAATCTCCCAATTTGGCTACAGTTCCTACACGGCCGGACAGTGTGTGTAGTCTAGTGTCACAAACTGCGAAAAGATAGATATATCTAAATTAGCTTACTGCGAGAGAGATTAACGTTTATCAGTTCGTCATAGCGAATGCAATGCAAATGAATGAAAATAAATCTCCAATATAATCCGGAAAACGAGGGTGTATATGAGATTTTTGCATCAGAGGGTCTGTTTACTATGTTTGTTTTGAACATGCATCGAATTGGTCGAAACCTATAGAACGTAGCGAGAAAATTGAACGTTTTTGTCGGGCCGGTACTTCGGTGTTGCAAACAGGAAAAGTGAACAAGCAATCGCTACGGACCGCATCCCCCTTTCCCACAATGTCTTGGTATTCGAGTCCAGTCTTGAGTATTTTCAAACGCTGGTTTCATTTACGCCATTTTTTCAACTTTTAGAAACAGGATTAACGTACTTACCGGACCGCTGGAAACGCTCCAAAGCCAAGCCCCTAAAAAGCACGTGAACCTTCTAAAGATCTTAATATTCAAAGGTGACGCAACTGGTCACTTGGTATGTGGGTACGGGGTAGCTGGTGGATGCCAAGTAAACCTACGCACGTGTGTCATCATATTCTGGGCATATTAATTAGCTCATTTGTATATTGCATGCCTAAAAAGGGAACTGTCTACCAGATCCAAATTCCAACATTTGACAAAACTTGGTATTTGAGTAGTGGTGCTATGCAAATAAACACCATGCACTGGGTTATAATTATTGTGCATATTTAAGAGCTCTTTGCATTTTTGTCTGCTTGGTTAATTACTCAAAAAAGGTGAAACTTCAACCAATCCTAATCTCAACTTTGAACAAGAACTTGTTATGTGGCTAGTGGTGCATGCAAGTAAGAAACCTATGCACTGTATCATCCCGAGTGTGCATATTAATGAGGATTATTTGCATATTTACTCTCGACCAGGGGATCTCGCACGTTTTTTTTAACTTGCACTAATTTTTATAAATTACTGTACTTTGAGTTGTAGACTTTATATAAGTAGTTATTATTACACTTGTATAATGAAACCCTTTTTCTCTATTTGTATTTTCATTTAGTTGCATTTGTTATTATTTTTTGCATTTGTTTTTGTTCATTAACTTTTGTTATTAATTTAATTTGCTTATATTATTTTATGTATTTTTAATTAATTTTAAGTTAATATTGTTTTTCTTTTAAAATCTTATTTGTTATTTGTCGTTTCTTTTTATTTATTTGTGATTTAGCGTTTTCTTTTGTTCACTCATTGTTCAATTGTTCATTCTTTTGAATTGTTTTATTTTGTATTTTATTTATGTTTAAATTTATTTTCTTTTGTTTCCATAGTAATTTTGTTTCATTATTATTATTTTTCATTTTGGCCTACTTATTCCCAACTCTGTGATTCAATTTAAGCTGTGTATGTTGTTAAAAAAAGAAGAAAAATGGGGAAAAGGGAGAAAAAACGCAAAACAACGGCACATCTTTCCTGGTAACCAACAGCTCAAACAAGAACAAAACTAAATAACAACAATAAAAAAAAAATCAATCTTCTCTTGACCGATTTCAAACCCTGGACCAACGGGGGTATTACATGGGTGTTAGTGCCTTAGACCGCTAGGCCATTTAAGAACTTGCTTTTCAAAGGTGTAATCTGCTCAATTGGTCACAAGGTTATGGAAGACAGCGCGAGCCTCAGCGAGGTCACAATACACGACCCAAGATTGCGTATTACGTGGAGGATACCATTATACAGCGTTTTGAATTATATTCCTTAAATTTCGCAAGGAAAAATGGAGAACTTCTTCTTGACTAAATCTCTGCCGAAAGAAATTGATTTTTAGGTCATCGGGTAATCTCGAACAACTCCTCATATATTTTCAACAATATTTTGAACATCCGCTATGCAACATATATCGTGATGTAACGTAGAAATCCCCAATTTGGCTACAGTTTCCTACAACGGTCCGGAAAGTGTGTAGTCTGTGTCACAAACTGCGAAAGATATTATCTAAATTAGTACTGCGCGAGCGATTAACGTTATCAGTCTCGTCATAGCGAATGCATGCAAATGAAACTAAATCTCAAATATATCCGGAAAACGAAGGGGTTCTATGGAGATTTTTGCATCAGAGGGTCTGTTACTATGTTTTGTTTTGAATATGCATCGTAATTGGGTCTGAACCTATAGAACGTAGCGAGAAAATTGAACGTTTTTTGTCGGGTACTTCGGTGCTGGCAAACACGGAAAAGTGAACACGCAATCGCTACGGACCGTATCCCTTTTTCCCACAATGCCTTTCGGTATTATTCCAGTCTTGAGAATTTTCAAACGCTGGTTTCAATTTACGCCATTTTTTTCAATTTTAGAAACAGGATATACGTACTTACCGGACCGCTGTAACAGCTTCCAAAGCCAAGCCCCTAAAAAGGTGAACCTCTAACAGATCTTAATATTCAAATGTGACGAAACTTGGTATGTGGGTACTGGGTAGTGGTGGATGCAAGTAATACCTACGCAGTGTGTCATCATTATTTGTGCATATTAATGAGCTCATTTGTATATTTGCACTGCTTAAAAAGGTGAACTTCTACCAGATCCCAATGTCCAAATTTGACGAAACTTGGTATGTGAGTAGTGGTGCATGCAAATAAAACCCATGCACTGTGTTATAATTATCTGTGCATATTAATGAGCTCCTTTGCATTTTTGTTCTGCTTGGTTAATTACTAAAAAAAGGTGAACTTCAACCAGATCCCAATGTCCAACTTTGACAAAACTTTGTATGTGGCTAGTGGTGCATGCAAGTAATACCTATGCACTGTATCATCCCGATTTGTGCATATTAATGAGCTTATTTGCATATTTACTCTCGACCAGGGGATCTCGCAAGTTTTCCAAACACCGAAGAACGGTGACCACCCTAGTATTATTTATTTATAAAATGCCAATATGAAGTACAAACTAATCCAAAAAATATTTACCCTTTTTTAACAAGTACCCCAGTTTTTTTAGTTTTTTACACTGTATTAGAATGATGAAACATCCTGTCACATTTGACAGGCTTCCAAATTTTGGAAACAAATGGAAAGTTGCATGGGTGCATTTGTTGTGAGAGTATAAATGCCGAATGAAAATAGGGACGAAAAAGCGTGATCTCTGCCGAACTGTGACAGTCACGCTACAAAATCCAAATTAATGAATCATTGTTTTAAACATTTTAAAATCATGTTTTGTTTTCGATCATACGTCACAAAATTCTTCAACTAAACCAATCAAATTGTACGGTACGCCGTGCCTGAGGCTGTTGAACAAAGCTTACGTAACCCGTGATTAGGACCGGGGAAGAAAGCTGGTGTAGTCCCCATTAGAAAGTTGTCTGTTAGCTCCATGACAAACTGTACCACGGAATAAACCGTGACGATGCTACTGGACGGGCCCACATTTTTTTCCGGACCACCGTAAGTGGCGCAGCACGCGACTAGGGCTTTGACGGAACTCTTCAATTACTTTCGTAGTAAAATACCAGGTGAAATGACCTAAAATGCCCTATTATCTCATGATTAGTACCTTTTTGGGCGAGGGTAGCGTACGTTCTACCGCTCTATCGCTTGGGTTTTTGCCCTACCGTTCAAAAAGCAGTGTTGCAGAAAATATTCGAGCCATTTATATCCTCTAAAAAATCGACATGTGTGATAGTTTAGGAAATGGGTGCAATTTTAAACGGCTATGAAGAGGATGTGCGCCAGAAGAGAGGCCCCACCACGAAAAACCTGAACGTACTTACAAAATGATATGAATGTACAAAGAGTATGAATACAGGGCAATGTTCGCCGAGGGTTTCCTGTGAAATTGTTCTTGATTTGCCTGTTAACCAGCGTCTTTAAAATCGTTTCAGTCATTGAAGTAACGGATGTGAACGTTTTTGGCACCACGATGCAGCAAGTCGGGGCGATATCAATTAATATTAATAAATTCCTTTAAAAAGTAAAAGCAATGGCGAGGAAATATCCCGTGTGAATGGGTTGTTAAGGTATTAAAAGATTATATAGTGTTGCTTGATTTTGTAATACTTGAGCCAAACGGTTTCATATGATATCAAACCCTATTTCTTTTAGGTAATCAAAAAGGGACGATTCCGTGGATAACGAAATGCCCAATTAAGAATGTTTTCATTGTTGATGTAATGGGGTGAATAAAAACGTTTTAAAAAAAAATCTTTCACTTCGCACAGGGTTGGATTGATTTTAATTGCTTTTAATGTAAGGGAAGGCCTAAGGAAACGTGAATAGCTGGTTTTTGGATTGATCAGCCACCTTTAATTAATGAGGTCTCACTTAAATTTTTGTTGCAATGCGTAGTAAATGTGAAGCGCGGGGGGGTCGTTTGTAAGCCTTCTCGCGGCGGCCCTTTTTAATGTCACATCACCTGTTTGTGGCTAACTGATTCAAAAACTTAAGTCCAAACATCGTGGTTTAAAAAACCCACTGAAAACATCTTGAAGACCCACCCGCAATTCTAGGCTCTGAGCTACTCACAGATGAACTTTCTTTATGGCAACCCAAGTCTGTATCCTCAGCTGAAACGTTGAAGGTCTCACCCATGCTACGTGACAAAGCATCTGACAGCTCTCCAGGGAGCACGAGTCGAATATATCATCCTCCTCCAGAAACTCACTGCGAATCTGAAAGAAGCTGCAATCGAAGGTTTTGACCTATTTGCTTCATTCCGCACAAAAAGCATTGGAATGCGCTTCCTATGTGAAAGCAAAGCATAACAAGTAGATCAACCCTGGCGATCTCAATGAATTCCCGACCAGTGGATAACATTTGAAGCCATGGAAGACCCATTCACCAACATTTATAACCACCACCAGCTGAGGGCCAGACTTCAACTTCCCTTTCAGTAGTTCAGCGGGATCTTCCTTCGTCTGCGGAGATTGCAACTGTAGAACTCAAGCATGGGGATACTCCAACATTGAAAATAAGAAGGAATGGCAAAGCGTCTCTTGAATGGATTGAAGACCAAGACCTCCAACTGTCTGTTTGATAGTAAAGGATCCACCTACTTTCAATTCAAGCAGTCATGGGACATGGACCTATCCCGACCTTCAACAGTCACCATCGACATCCGATCCCGGTGCTCTCCATACGTCCCTCCCTAGATTTCCTAGATCAGGTCTTTGCCCTATCCTGGTCCCAGTCGCATCAAGGTCGCGATCTCCAGCGCTACAGAAAGAATGTAATTTCAGGAAAGCCAACCGACCCAAGTTCAAACAACCACCGGCGAACTGTCATCCACGCTGCCATAAATGACCCGCGGCTTTCATCTAACATCAACAATGCATATTCTGACTTCTGCTCTCTGCTTGCTTCACCAAGCACCTAAACATTCCATTCCAAGAGCAGAAGGAAGCCCTACAACCCCTTTTGGACAAGAATGCGAACGAGTTCTATACAAAGCGTATTGTAATACCAACTGCGAATACTGGATAATAGCAAAGGCAACCAGCTACTGGATCTGCTTGGCCAAAAGAGACCTACCAATGGGAGGGAGAATATCCAATATCAACTTTACCCACTCAGCCGCAAGGCCTGGAACACCATCACCAAGCTCACCGGGCGTAGCGTCCCAGCTAAGCAGTGTCCTGTCCTCTGCAAACTCCATCGCTTCAGTACTTGTCCACAATGGAAAGTGGGCAATACCACACTCCAACAGGCGAAGCCCAGCTCTCGTGCTGTTAAAGGGAAATAGTCAAGATTTTGTCAAGCTCGAGTTTATGACTACATCATAAATGATGTCAGTACATCACGAATTCCCGAAAAATAAATACAATTTGAATGTAAAATTAACAAATAGAGGAGTTTCATTTTTTGCTTTTTTTGGACAGTACGAAGAAACCGGCGGATTGCAAATCTATGTGCAAAAAGAGAACTACACATCACTCTAGATGGAGAAGAGCTGTCACATGACCCAACACCGTAGTACATTGGTGTCACAATGGACCGCAGCCTTACTTCATCAACACACCAAGGCAGCCGGCTGCCAAGAAGCAGTCTCGTGTCAAAACTCCTCAGGAAAGGCTCGCAGGAAACTGATGGGGTGCATCTTTTGACACCTTCATACTCAACTGTTTCATTGGGCATACATCCACTGCTGAATGCGCTGAACCGTATGGAGTCACATGACATTTCACACAAGATTGATGTCGGTCTGAATGATTCCACTGAGACTTGTTAGTGGTTGCCTTTTGGCGACGCTGTAGAATATCTTCCAATTCTGTCGCAATAGCTCCTGCACCTTAGAGGAACCTTCCAGACGATCATCTCACAATAAATGTGGATGAACCTGGTAGCCTAATCCCGTGCCTAATCCCCCACCCACACCCTTTGAGGATCATAGAAATTCACCACGGAATCACTTTGCGACCCATCCATAACACTGGCAGTCACAGTATCCCTATCGCTCATCCTGGATCAATGACCGATGGTATACGCAATGGTCATCCTCTACCTTTGGAGAGGCGTGGCCACGGTTAGGGTGCTTGCCTCTGGCGCAAATTTCCAGCCAAAGTCCGGATTCGAACCCGGTGGGGTCGTGGCACTTTCTGGGATTTATTCGGGTACAGACCAATTCTGATTTGATCTGTATACCAGCTATTGATTAAATACAGAATTACAGCTCTCCTCCATGGTTCACTTGAATTGGGCAAATGGATCATGAAAGCCTCCCTTCCCTTCGGAGGGACGTTAAGCCGTCGTCCCGTGCTACAAGAGCCACAACTGTATATGTACAACGCAGTCAGTGTCGAATAACATAGGGGTCACCCCTGACGGGCCCAATCCGCCGCCAGCCTCAATCGCGGTCCATGTTAGGAGCGTCCTTATCATTATACACGCGGGGCCCCCTGATAAGCACACTAGCTGAACAAATCCTGACACACCACAAATCCATTACCAATGAACTTGTGGATACGAGCAAACAAAAAAAAATCCTCTACTAACTTTGAACCTAATCGTTTGTGGACACCCATCTAGCAAGCCCAACGGCTGAGCCGTGATAGAAGCATGGGTCAACGTCCACAGACTCAGACTGGCGTTGGTCGCCAAAGTACTTTCCTTCACAGATCGGAGTATAACTTTCACCAAACTGCGATTGTGGAAGCAAAAACCATTATCCACATCATAGATGACTGTGAGGTCCTACAAGTCCCCATAGAACTTCCAGGCCTGATCAACCGGGATGATAAGACCTATCATCTGGTTCAAAGTCGGATCTTCCCTGTGCATTTTGTGGACTTGCACAGGCACAACTATTGAGTATTGTTTATTGTCTGACTGAAAATACGAACTTGTCGTACTAGATCCACACACATTCTACGATTACATTTTACTTTTTTTGCAATTAATTTACAATGAGACCGTGTGTTCATGGTTTGCCAAAAATAATAATAATCAATAATAATAAAACAGTGCTATTAGCGCCTGACACCGATTTCTCAACCCGGGGGGGTTCTCACATCAGGAAAGAGGTACGGGTATGTGCGGCCCTTCAGACCACATTTCGCACCTCTCCAGCAGTTCTTAAGGGTTCCAGTTGAAGCATAATTCAGTTCTTAAGGATCCCCTTAGGAAAATGTTTGCCTCAGAAGCTAAATTTTAGCCAAATTTCAGTTCCAAAACCTGCAAATTTCTCAAAATTTCAGTTCATAATGCCCTACTTTAAGAACTTTAGTTCCCAAGCCGTTACCAAGCCCCCAAATTCGGGCCGCACATCCCTACCTGAAAACAAGTTGAGTAAGCCCCCCGGGGTCTCAAAGCGCTATACAAACAACAACAAACAGTACATATAACAAGAAATACTTAAATTACAAAATACAAAATAAACATGAAACATGTAATTTAATCACCAAAAGCAAGTTTGAAAAGATGTGTCTTTAGATTTGACTTAAATTGACCAACAGTCTGACAATTTTTAATGTGGAAAGGAAGTTTGTTCCAGAGTTCGGATGAAGCTTTGGAGAATGAGCGATGACCATATGAAAGAGTTGAAACAGAAGTAGATACAAGGTTCATTTGTGAAGATGACCGTAAGTTACGAGATGGTTTGTATTCCTGTATGAGTTCCTGAAGATAAATTGGTTCCAATCCATGGATACATTTATAAGTTAAAACTAATAGCTTGTACTTAATGCGAAACACCACAGGCAGCCAATGCAATTTTTGAGAACTGGTGTAATATGTTCACAAGTGCGAGTACGAGTAACAAGTCTGGCGGCATAGTTTTGAATTCGCTGTAGTTTAGCTATTTGTGAGTGTGGTAGGCCATAGAGAAGGTTATTGCATTGGTCAAGACGACAAGTTATGAATGCGTGAACTAAGATTTCAGTAGATTTTAGATCAAGGCAATTCCTTATGTGACCTATCTTGTACAAAGCGTAAGAAGCAGAGCGACAAATGTTATTTATGTAAATATCCATGCTAAGATCATTTTCCAAGATGACACCGAGGTTGCGTGCACTCTTGACAGGTTGTATTGCAGCATTGGCGATTTTAATAGATGGTATAAGGGACGGTTTTCTGAAGCGAGATGTGACATGAATAACTTCAGTTTTGTCCTCATTCAATTTTAAATCATTTGCATTTGACCAAGCTTTAATATCATTAATATATCTTTCAAGATTGGTAATCATGGCATGGTCAGAATCTTGTTTCAGAACAACATAAACTTGAGTGTCGTCAGCATATATCATTCTACCAAAACCATGTGATTCAATGATATCTTCAAGTGGTGCAGTATATAATGTAAATGATAACGGTCCAATCACAGAGCCTTGAGGTGCACCTTCAAGTGGCACATGAGGTTTTGAAAGAGAGTTATTTATGACAATAGATTGAGAACGGTTAGAAAAATAGGATTTAAACCAATTCAAGGCAGTTCCTGATACGTCATATCTACAATGTAAACGATTGCGAAAAACATCATGATTAATAGTATCAAAAGCTGCAGAATGGTCTAAAAGTATCAAAACAGCTTCATGGCCTTTATCAATCATTATATACACGAAGAAGAGCAGTTTCGATGCCATAAGAAGATCTATACGCAGATTGCATTTTACTGGAGAGATTGTTTGATGAAAGGTAATCATGAATCTGAGAAGCACAAGCACGTTCAATGGTCTTCGCGAGAAACTTGAGGTTGGCAACAGGTCGATAGTTTTTCAGAGTTTCACAATCC
Source organism: Ophioderma brevispina (assembly GCA_023653785.1). Taxonomy (NCBI): domain Eukaryota; kingdom Metazoa; phylum Echinodermata; class Ophiuroidea; order Amphilepidida; family Ophiodermatidae; genus Ophioderma; species Ophioderma brevispina. The sequence goes on along the minus strand of JAMKCH010002905.1, from coordinate 14,558 downwards.
ATATTAGGTTTCTTCAAAAGAGGAGTAATATGCGTACATTTCAAAATATCAGGGAATTGACCTTCCGGAATTGACATAACTTTGGTAATGACTGGTAAGAGCTCGTTCAAACATTTCTTCAATAACCATGTTGGTATCGGGTCGAGGCTGCATGAAGTTGATGGTGATTTCATTATTATTTGATCTGCAGTTAAGTATAAATGTAACTATGTGGTCACCCAGCTTTCTTGTTTACTTGATTTTCTTACCAAATTGAAAGCGACATTTCCCTGTGTGTGTGTTACCTTTGACTTCAGACTTGTTCTTTGCTCAGATTAGCGGTCCTTTTGGCCAAATTTTGTGGTTATACGGCATTTTTACGTTACGAAAATTGACCTCTAGATAACTTTTGATTTTTTGGTGCACTGAAACCATGATAATAAACCTCAAACTGTTGTTTTCTACCTGCATGCCAAAAATCAGCTCTATAGGTCAAAGGGGGTCAAAACGCGTAGTCGGACAGACAGATCTCATTTTTAGTAGTACTAGTGCATTTCCCCCGTGTGACCTTTTACCTATGCATTTGACCTTTGATCTCAGATCTCATTCTTTAAGTAGTAGATAGATTGCAATTGCACACTTCTTAACAAAATGTGATATTTACGAGTAAATACGGTGGAATGACAGGTAATATGTCATGAAGTAACGAATGTTCTAATTTTGTATATGAATTGAAATAGTGCAATGGCGTGGGTGAACATTTTTGAAAAAAAAAATGAAAAAGTCTTTGGGTGACAGAGGTAAAATTTAAGAAAATAATAAGAAGTCATTGGGTGACATTGTTGCTGAAAGTGGGAGCTTTACATTTTTGGGAAGAGCTCCTAAGATTTTTTTAAAAGGGCTTATAATATTTCAAACGAAATGTTAGTGATCACGTTGGTACGTGTGCCGAATCCTGTAATATACTTCACGTCAGTCGGCATGCAAAATATCCGGAATTGCTTCTTTCAGTTCTGCTGGTGAGTCTGCAGTGGCCAATCTTGTGGTGGGCAAGTATAGCGTTGATTTTTTTACGAATAAGCTGTAGTATGTTGTATTTTGATTGGTCGCATTTTCCTTTAAAAATCGTAAATGTAAGAGGGATATGAAGCCCCTAGTCACTCTGTGTTAAATATTTACGTTCATGTATGCCTCGGTTAAGTGTGTCCACATAAGTCAACTTGCAAAAACTCCCACAAAATGTCATCTTACTAATCCCTTCCCATACCTTTTAGATGGATATTTCCCCTCGACTCGCTCTTTCCTTTTTAAAGGAATTTTTATTTATCATTGTATCGCATGGAACGCCTCAGAATGGTTTCAACAGGGTTGGAAACGCTGAAAAACATACGAAACAGCATACATCTGAGCCAAAATGTGAATTTTATGATTTTATTTAATAGACACGTGACGTCACGAAGAACGTCATAGAGCACATCACATGTCAGATCACATGTTTTGTCGCGCGTTCTTTCTTCGTCTTCGGAAGCATTCGGATGCTCGGAACCGATTTGGAGTAATTGTTTAGATTTTACAATCGAGTCATTATTCGCTACCCAAAAGTGTAAATTTAGAAATTGTTTTCGTTTTTATTATTTTTAAAAAAATTAGTAGGTAAGGTTGAAGTATTATATTTTCAACACTAAAAAAAATCCCGCGTGGCGCAGTCGCTTAAGTCCTGGACTCATGATCTTAACCTTTTCTCTGCGATGGTGGTTCGACCCCCACACTTTGCGCATTATTTTCCTTCCTCTTTCATCTTCCTATAATTAATAATTTTAGGCACTAATGGTAATCTGAATTACGCTTCTCACATTCTTTAAAATCTTGAATGACGCAAGGTCGCCAAGGTCTTAGGTCAAATGAAGACCACACTCGTCTTGTCATTCCAAAATCTAAAAGATCATTTGGTGATGAATCTTTTTCTGTTATTGGGCCAAGCTTATGGAACAGCTTGCCGGCTAATTTGCGTGAAGCCCCAATGTTCAATATTTTAAACTTTTGAAACATATTTTCTCGAAAGAATAGGTATCAATGTTTTTGTTGTGTTTGTACTGCAGCATTTGTATATTTTGAGCTGCTTTTATCGTGTAATTTCCCTCGTGTTTTGTACTCCAGTTTTAGGCTGTCACAGTGTATATCTTTTGGTGATTTTTATACGAGCTATTTCTTTTATTATGCTTAATGTAGCTTATCTTCGGTTGTCTTATTATGTTATGATATGTATTTTTAATGCTTGTATTTTAATGATTATGCAATTTTACTGTTCAGGGCTTTGGTCTTCTGGTAAGGCGCTTTATAAACACATGTAATCCAGGGGCGGCGCCAGGGGGGTGGCAGGGGGGCGGCCGTCCCCCCCTGAGTGAGTGAGTGAGATTTCAAAAATTTTGGAAAAAATCAGGGGTTTTTGCCCAAAAATTAGGGGTTTTTAACCAAAATGAGTTCATTTTGTACTGTTTCGCCCCCCCATGATGTTTCGCCCCTCCTATCATTTTACCCTGGCGCCGCCCCGGCGCCGCCCCTGATAATAACCCAGTTGGCAATCGACGCTGGAACGTCGAAAAGACGTCGAGAGTTTTAGAAATTTACACACTATTTATGTCGAAAATGCCAATCGATTTGACGTCGTTCTTAAACGTCGATTCAATTTGCATTTTTCGACGTAAATTTATAAAAAACCGTTGACCTGTTTTCGACGTGCCAACGTCGTTTCGACGTCGCTCTAAACGACTATGCCCGCTGGGAATAATAATAATAATAATAGCAATAATAATAATAATAATAATAAGGCTTACATTATAATTACAAGCGTTTTCTGTTCGTGTTTTTATTACTCTTGGCAAATCTCAATTAAACACAAAGATATATTGATAATTGGTTATGGTACTATGCTAACATGCTATCATACCATAAAATAATTTAAAGTGTAGTAGTTATTTATCCAACAATAGCTTCTGTGTTTTATCTCATCTGTCCTCATAAATTTATGATTGAAAGATTTCTTATATCCCCATGTGACCTTCACCTACACAAAATGGTACAGGGTATTGAATCGACAAATAATAACAAATAATCTCCATTACCATGGCCACTGAAAACAGAACATGTCTGGTTTATAAAATAATAGATTCTCGAGTGATCAAAACGTATTATCCTGGGGGGGGGGGGGGGGTGGTCACATATGAAATGGATATGGGTGTAATGCTGGCGCTTTTAAACCCAGCGGCATTCGGTGACAGAGGACTCAATAAATAGGGGTCTTTGGGTAAGAGACTGTCAAAATGTCCCAAAATAGTTTTTTTTGTGACTAATCTGCAAAATTTTTCAAAAAAGGGGTCTTTTAAGAAAATTTTGCAAAAATGTTACCCAAAATAGAGGTCTTTGGGTGAAAATTCATTTTTTCCCAAAACATATGGGACTTTGGGGGACAGTGGTAAAATTTTCTAAAAATATGGAGGTTTTGTGTGACATTAAATTCATTTTCAAAATATATGAGGTCTTTTGGTGACAGCGATGCTAAAAATGGGGGTCTTAACAGCTTTACATACGCGTCACCTTCAAGATGGGAGTTCCCCCGGGCGTATGACAAATGGTACCAATTAACGTACCAGGCATAATGTCTGCCTACTGATGATTTCACTCGCAATAAACCCATCACCAAACGAATCACCTCATGAACATTTATATTAGCATAAATGATTCTCTAAACGAAATTTAATATCACACACGCGTCTGGTATATCTTAATGCGCTTCAATTGGTATAAGCGCATTTACAAAATAGAGCAGCATAAAATTGGGAGAATAATAATTATGACATTGAGTTAAAGGAATCGAGAGGTTTAGTTGCCATGTGCAGTGCGTTTTCTTGTACGTAGAATTCGGATTTTGTTGCTCATATCCATATCCATATCCATATCCAGGGCTTTGATCACTCACAATGGAGGAACCCTCCCTAGAATGCTTCCACAAATCTCTATCTTTGGTCATTCTTGTCCAAGTTGGACCAAGTTGTTTTGTCATTTCGTCTCTCCATCTGGTTGTTGGACGTCCTGGCTTTCTGGTCCATTCTCTGGGGGTCCACTCTGTCACTCTGTTGGTCCACCTATTATCCTGCAGTCTAGCAACATGGCCTGCCCATCTATGTTTGGCACTCCTAATGCAGTCGATAATATCAGTAACTCCTGTCTGTGATCGGATCCAGCAGTTTCTCTTTTTATCTTGGAGTCTGATGCCAAGCATGATTCGCTCCATCTTCCTCTGTGCAACTGCAAACATCTCCATCGTGGTGTTATTCAAAGCCCACGTTTCACTGCCGTATGTCATAACAGGAAGAATGTATTTATTGAACACCTTTCTCTTTAACTCCATACTTGTCTTCTTATTTTTCATGATGTTTTTCACTTTTGCAAATGCTGCCCAGCCTAGTCCAATTCTCCTTCTGATCTCAGGCAGTAAGTCACCATCACGCGTCACTGTCTTCCCAAGGTAGATGTAGCTGTTGACCTCTTCAATGACTTTCCCGTCTACAGTTATCTTGGATTTCCTGGTGTGGTCATTAAACATCACTTTGGTTTTCCCAACATGCATGCTGAGTCCGACAGGTTTGCTGGTGCTGTGAATGTCATTTAGCATGCGTTCCAATTCCTCTGGTGACTTGTTGCTCATGGATCGATTAATTACATATTTCACGTACGCGTACGGCACCTAAACCTCCATACTAACTCTTTTCTGAATATTGGTGAAATGTTTGAGTTGTTTGTCAATTTTTCTTAAATTAAATATAAAGATTTGATACAAAATGATTTAAAAAGGACTTAGGTCAACATTTATGAATGGTGTAACAACATATAACAATAAGATTTTGAAAAAGTTATATGAAAAGCCTCTAAGAATGTATTAAAAGTGCCACCGGGTTACATTAAATTTTAATTTTAAAGTTTTCACAAATCATGTATTTTAATTGAGATTGTTCAAGATCTGTACAACTCATTAATTTCTACATGTAATCAATATTACACTACTTTATTGCGCTTTCTTAGTAAGTATACACACACAAAATTGATCAAGTCAGTCCAATTATTGGAACTCGAATTATGTCGTAGGTATGTGGGGAAATGGGGAAAAGAAAAGAGAAAGGTTTGAAGTACTATGTGCCTTGTTTCACATTGCATTATTCATCTAAATACGTTAGCAGTTAGTTAATCATGTAGGTAAATTTTATACATGTAGGCCTACTTAACTAGGAATCGAACCAGAATCGAAACCGACTTAACCTCAATATTAGTAATACTACGTTACCTTAGACATTTAAGTTATATACATTATTTTTTCTTTCAAATTAATATATTGCTAATTAAAATAAGCAACATCATACGAAAACGTGAAAGGACTACTATAAGAGATTTTGAACTATCTATCAAAAGTTTGAAGTGAAAATAAGATAAGACACATTGTTTTTTATAATTTGTATAACTTTGGTTTACTTCAAAGTATCAACTTCAACAATCAATTAAGTTACAGCAACAAATGTAAAATGATAAATTGTGAATATTTTTTGCACAATTATTTTTGTGTTGTTAACATATCTCAAATGAAATAAGGGTATTTGTGGCAATTATCAGCCTTCATTATTTTCATATTTTGAGTACTATAAAGAAGTCTTTGAATTGAGTATTTACGATTAATAAGTGCATCCAAATATGACATTTTTTAAATGTATTCTTTCAGGTATATTATTTTTCAATATGACCGCCAATTTGCACTAAAATTGACATTTTCTTTATATCTTGCTTAAAATGATATTGACTTGATTTTTGTGTCTAAACTTATGCTTTTATCTGAATCTGTTATTGCTGGTATGTACTACTTTTATAAATTGTTGTGTAGCTCTAGCCTATTGTTGAATCAAACCTTCAAGATCAGATCAAGGTTGACTTACGGCACACATGTTGTTAGGACAGTTACTTTTCAGAACGGTCTTTGAGTTGGAGTCAACTTTCCGTCCTCACAGCCTGTTTTAAGCCCTTCCGTACCAGTGCAAAAGTAACACTGCTTTTGTGCCAAGACAACGCCATCTGTGGTATATGAAATGCAAAGGATTCGTAATTCTGATACGTGATGACTCAGATATGTAGAAAGCACTAAAAAGAAATTATGGTCCACAAAATGGGATTTTTATATGCAGTTTTGACCACGAGTTCTTGTCGAACGTGACAGTACTCCTTCAGCATTGCAGACATTATTTTCTTTTTCAAAATGATAGGATTCTCCCTTAATGAAATAATTAAACCGTTCTCTCTAAATTCCAAAGATTGAATTTCAATCTTATTGCGTGTGCACTCACCACAGACGAAGAAAGATTGGAAGGTCAATCTTTTAGATTTATTTTAATTGTAATTTTATCTTAACTCCAAAGATTGAAATGTCAATCTAAAAGACTGACTTTTCAATCTTTCTGCGTCTGTGGTGAGTGCACACTCAATAAGATTGAAATTTCAATCTTTGGAATTTAGAGAGTTTACAGATTACTGATCCGGAAAACAGTTTCCATCGGCGTTTCACGCATCGGACAGTTATCCCTTTCTGCATCCCATGTTTTGTCACCAGTTTACCATAATAAATACAAGAAACATGATTTTAGTTTTTCTTTCAGAAAGAGGGAAAAGGAAATCTTCTTTAAAATACATATACTCACCGAGCATTGTTAGAGCAAAAAGTGATGCCAGAACAATGAAATACTTCATGATGACTTTGAAAGTTGAAATTCGGCAGTCTGGAAAAGATAGAAAAAGATACTGGTCTTGATGCAACTGACAATCTTCGGCTTGGGGTGATCCAGTGATCTTGGTAGACGTTTCATATAGAATTCCCATGGATGCAAATGAGGTATTGCCATTCATTCCGTCAAGCGCTACTGCGCAACGTCATACAGCGCATGACGGAATCAATTGTAATACCTCATTTGTATCTGTGGAACTTCTATATGAAACGTCTACCTATTCTTTCCTGGAATTGTCACGTAAAATAGCATTGTTAAAAACTGCAATTAACTGCTCTGTTTTATTAGAGTTGTTGCGGGTAATAAGAACTCTTATGTTCTGCTCAAACTTTACCAGACTCTCATTTTGCTAATTCTTGATTATTGTTCTCCAGTTTGGAATGTACACAAGAAGTGCAATGTGGAAAAAATTGGAACAAATTCAGCATCGTACTACTAGGATGATTCTTTGTCAATGCAGGGGGAGCAATCATAATGAAAATAGACTAAAAACTGTAAAACTCACAACTTTTCTTCTTCTTGCGTATGAGGCAGCAGCTAAATATGTTGTAAGCGTTGGAGCCAACTCACTGTTGATTGGTTGGGGTTTGAGAAATCTGAGTCCACCGGTGGACGAAAGGTAGGGCACTCATTGAGAATGTGATCCGCAGTCTGTGATGGAGAACCACATTGGCAGGCTGGCGATGGCCGCAGCCCCCATCGGTGCATATTGCTATTGAAGCGACCGACTCCTGTGCGAATCCGGTTTAAGGTGACCCATTCCTTGCGAGGGAGATTGCTGCCAGGTGGTAGTTCTGTCCTAGGTGTAATAGAGAGTTGATCTGGTCTTGGAGTGTCTAGCCAGGCAGTATTCCATGTCTGTAAGATGTTGAATGGGGAACTGGAGAGTTTAGCAGAGTGTCGGCAAAAAGGTCGGCGAGAGCGCAGTCGCTGTCTACCGAGTTGGTGTGATTCTTTGACAGTGTTATGCAGCAGGTGCTTGTTGTCCAGCCGAACCTTATTCACTAGTTTGTGCATGTGGTGTTCTCTCCGAAGTACTGCAGGTGCAATGCCTTAAAGCACTGGTAGGAAATTAGATGGAGTAGGATGGAGGCAGCCAGTGATGGTTCTCAAGGTCTCGTTGAGTACTGTGTCCAGCTCCTTTGTGTGAGAGCTGTTGCACCATGCTCAAGGTCAAGATTATCAACCTCCTCGTGGTGAACCCCGGTATCTGATCTTTTCAGGCGAATGATAATCAACTGAGGCTACGCTAACTCACAACTTTGAAAACTAGACTTACCTTTCCATTTCTTTTGCTTGTTCTTGCTTAAATAATGCTAGTCTGTTTCAATTTTGCAGGTGGTGTGTCAATGCTAGAAAGAAGGCCTTAACTTTCAAGCATTCGATCACCGCAAAAACAGATTCATATAAATACTGCCTCTTAGTTAACTTCCCAGTGCAATGGTCTGCTATTCCACCAACTACTATAGAGTCTACTTCCTCACCTGTAGCAAATCTGTTTTTAAATCTATATTGAAGTCTCATTTTATGGAACATGATGAATTATAATTATATTTTTGATGCTTTTTATAATTATAGTTTTTATGGCTTTTACATTGTGTGTGTGAGCACTGCACCCTTTGGTGATAGTGTTTTTTGTGCTTTCAGTGCCCCCTGGCTGCTCATCAGACCTCATCTCCATGCTTTGTTATAATTTCGATCAGAACAACACGATGCAATTTTAGTTTAACTCCAGTCTACCAGAGAGGTGCAACCCCTATGTTTTTCCCTTCGCCAAAAAACGTTAAAATAAGTGCCAAAAAGGCTTTGATTTATTTGCGCTCCTCATTTTAGAAAAAAATGACCACTTTTCCGGAGGGGGGATTGGGGAAGGTAGTCAAAGTTGCAGTTTTCACTCGAAATTATACTGTGTAGGTCAGAATGGTAATATCCGTTCATATAAAGGAAACGGTTAGAAAATCCGATTGTTTTTATTATTTTTGCATGAAATTTCAACATTTATTGCAAAGAATTTGAATTGTGCTCTTAATATAAATGCATAATTATAGAATACATTGTCTTAATTTAATAGCCATACAATGAAACTTCATTTAAATACACAATGGCACATTTGGTACAAAAAGGGCGCCCTCTATATTTTTTTTTTCAAAATTGCTATTTTTGCACGGTTGTAAAGCTTTTATATACATTATTCCTCACCTGAAATTATTAAGCACAAATCAGCGCGCTTATGAGTAAACAGAACAATTTTATAATTAATGTCGCCGGCGACATTAATTCAGCAGACGACGCAGAAATAGCGTGTAACACATAGACATCAAATATAACACTAGACGTCGAACGCCAGCGCAAAAGCCGTAACCACCTTTTGCCGCAGCGCGTACTGACTTACATAGCGTGGTGTACCAATTTATTCATTCGATTCCCTGATTTCCATAATCTGGTGTACCAATTTATTCATATATTCACTCATTTGCATACAACGATGTACCATTTCCAGCCCAACAGGTTACGGCGCATGCGCGTGCGAGGTTTCGAATGGATGACTGTAATGAATACTTACAATTTTCAAAACATTCTTCAACGCGGGCGTACGGCATTTACCTTTACTTATTTATTATTTTATTAACATCTATGGTGTAACACAAGAAAACACACGCCAGAGTTGATTCGCACGGCATGCACCTTGTTTGACCGGTCTGTGACCTTTGTGGTATTAATATCAATGAGAACGAGTCTATGATATTCATGTATAGACACATTTGTTGATCAAAAGTTAGCGCAAAAATTACCTGCCACACCGGTCTGAATGCTTTTGCATTGGGACAAAAAAAAAACCCAACATGCTAGATACACTGTAAATTCGGGCAAGGATGTCAACACCTTGATTTTCCGTGGCAGGAATTGCCTGCAACTCTTGCTGTTTTAAGAGCATGCAAATATTCAAATTGTTTTCAAATTTGTACTGAATAATTTTTCATGCCATTGTGTCCTAAGAAAACGCAGTATGCCAGGCAACATTTAAGCCAAATGTAGAAGATAACGAGCTTACAAGTACAGAGGCCAAGAGGGAAATTGTCATGAAGAACTGGATTTTATTAAATATTTATCTCATGCATTAAGCCACTTTCTGGAAAACGTTTCGTGCATATCATTAGGCCTAGACGATATGACGATTATATAAACTACAGAGAAAACGTGCATGTTTCAGCACTATACTTACTTGAATTAGAATTTATGCGAACCGGTTATAACAGTGTAGATCAGCAGCAAGTTAGTTAAACGATAAATAACTAGTTGAATTGACGATTCCTTTTATTAAAGATGTTCCTTGCGAAATTGCGATTGAAATAGCATGCAGTATTCTGCGTATTGTGTACCTATTATTGGTTCCACCTGGTTCACGAAACTCCAGACCAATATCTACGGTATGTGCCGTATTCCGTGCGCGGGGGGAATCACTCAATGTACTACTTGGTACGCATGCACGTCAGAAAAAAAAAGTCGAAAAGGGTTGAATTTTGACCTTTTGGCGTCCTTGTTTTTTCCGTGTTTACATCTTACTGGTAATTTTAGGCATACTTTTCACATTTTGAAACCTCAGAGATCGATTAATACAACATTACGCCAAAGTGCAGGTTTAGTTCACCATCGTAAAATAATAATAATTAAAAAACACCATCATTTGCAGCGGGGGCTGGACTTCCCTCTGTTTCTCATGTTATTTATCGATGTGAATCCTTATTGAACTGCTTAACTTTCAATATTTTAAATATTACTTGAAATGTGCAAGTTAGATATTTTGGGAAATATTCCACTTTATAGTGTGTTTGATGATTTTGGCAGCCATTAAAAAAGGCCCCATCCCATGAAAAATAACATTGTGAATTTCACACCAATTTGGAACATCTCCCGTACAATGTCAATAAGTGCATTAGTACAAAATAACATGCAGGTACAATTATGTACTATTTTTACAGCTGCATAATTGGAAATCATGTTTTAAGGGCCCCTTTCAATGTCTTTGCATGGTAAATGGATAACGGGTGGAGTAGAATCTTATGAAATTGCTTTAACTCGCAATATTTACTTCAAATGAACAAGATGTTATGGGAAACATTCCATTTTATAGTTTTTTTTGTAGAATTTGACCGCCATTTTGAAAAAAAAGCCCCAATCATGAAAAAGTACACTGAGAATTTCACACCAAGTTGAAATTTATTTCTTATGATGTCATTAAAGGTCCATGGCCCGATCGCTAATAGCCTCGTCCCCAGAAGCCCCAGATTTTACCGGAAGTGGTCAACATTTTGGTATCAGAAGAAAGCTACTATATTTCTCATTTCCCCTGTGAAATATTAGAGCCAAAGGATGTTTGGTTTGGAAGTTATGAGCGAAAACGTGCCCCATTTTGGTCGACCAATATTAATTTTACACAGTACTCTATGGGGCTTACAAAATCACGTTTTCAGCTCTCGCATCTAAACGGATTGAAATATCGGCGCGAAACTTTACAGGTGGGGTTTTGGAGTGAAGGCCAATCTATCAAGATGAAAACTTCATATCCTTAAATCGGGCCATCCCCCTTTAAGCGTATGAAAAAAATAAAACTTAGCCAAACTTCTGAAGTAGATAACAAAATTGCAGCCTGACTATACATGTTAGGGCTGCAGATGATAGCGAAACTTCGCTTCGTTAAGTGAAAAGTAATTTTTGGAGTACATGTTTTATTTTTTGGTCTCAATTTAAGGTCCAGTATCTGAGGCTTCTCACCATCATTTTTACAAGATTTTACACAAATATTAAAAAAGTTACAGCCTCATTAACATGAAATTTACATAATAAATTAATGTATACCGGGAGTTAGATTATTGCCCATAAATCAAAATCAACAATACTTACAGAACTCGGGTTTTCAGAATTCGTTAGCTAACAAAGTGTGTTTCTCAGTATTGCAAATAATAATTTCATATATCATTCGTAAAATAAATATATTAGCATATTTATCTTAAAAAATGGGTTTTTAAACAAAATGACCCATTTCCGTTTCTGTTTACAATAAAATCTTCCAACCAAGCGTAATTTTAGGATAGTATATTTAATAAGTAATTTGTTTTGCACTAACAGTGCAAAAATCATATCCAGAACGAGCTTAATATTAACGTTATGTCAAATAATCTGAGTATGCCTTGTGTTTTCACAATTAAAACATAAATAGTCCGGGTCTAAAAATGAAGCAGGTATCACCTGAAAGGAAAGTTATCTCATGGGGTTTTTTTAGATCGAATTTTATGAGGAATTAAGACCAATAGTTAGGTAATAAAAAGGCCGACGAATCCTGAAAACGCATCCTCATATGGGGGGGGGGGACGGGTGGGGTTTTATTTTGGCGGGGTCAAAAAACATTAAAGAAAAATCTATATTATGACATAAGAAGACAATAAGATATCTGACCGTTGTATCATGACCTAAGAATTAAGCTTATTCAGGTATTTTAAGTATAATGTACTTCATGTAGTATGATACGAGGGTTAAATAAGTTGTAGGGGGTCACTAACAAATGACCCCAATTATTAGAAAACAGTGAAATTCCTGAAAATTATACAAAAATAGCACAATCAGGAAAGTAAGTTATTTGTTCAATCCAGAACAGTAGTTTCAGGGATAGTAGAAGGTCTGGTGGAGGTCGGTGAGGTGGCAAAGCAGTATTTTGGGGTGGCAAACCAGGGGGGGGGGGGTGCACTTCATTGCGACTTATATGTGCCTATACCAGATGGTACGAAAATAGCTTCAGGGTGGAAGGAAAAGCTTATCTTCAGGTGCTTTTTCGAAATCAGAATTTTTATGAGGTAATAAGATATGTTAGGTAAAAGAAGCCCCGAATCCTGAACGCATCCCCTATATAGGTGGGGTATTTTCTGGGGGTGGGGGTCAAAAAAGAAAAAAATACTATATTTTGGTACATATGAAGACAAATAAAGATATTATGACCGTGTAATGACCTAAAATTAAGCTTATTCAAGGTATTTAAGTATAATGTACTTGATGTAGTAAAAATTATAGGAGTGTTGTAAATAAGTGTAGGGGGTCACTAAAATGACCCCCTTATTAAGAAATACTTCACTGAAAATTGCTTTTTAAAAAGATACAAAAAGACCACAATTAGGAAGTTAATTTGTTCAATTCTCACGGTAGTTGGAGAGAGAGTATAGTCATCTGTGGAGTCTGGTGAAGTGGTACAAGCAAGTATTTTTGGAGTTGCAACCCATGGGGGACTCAATATGCGACTTATATGTGCCTAAAATGGTACATAATGGGGTATGAAGCTTTATGTTGATATTATGAAAAAAGGGGCGTTCATTGGTTGCAGATTGAAGTGACTGGGGGTCATTGGGTGTCATGTTTGCATGTCAAAATGGGGTTCAAGGAAGGCAGTGATATCACAAAAGATATGGAGGCACCCCCCACCACCCACCACCACCGCCGCTGCGCCGCCAGGATAGCATATGAATGCGTCCACCTCAATTATCATTACAAAATTGGTTGCAAAAACATACCATTTAACTGAAAACAATTGAGGAAAATTGTCTAGTTATTTGGTTTGCACACCCCACTGCTCCATTGATAAAAAAACTAGTTGGGGGGGGGGATATTAAGAAATAATACGATATGATACATGATGACAAATAAGATCAACCAAACCTGTAGTAAACTACGAATCAGTTTATTTATGTATTTAATTTTTTATTTTTTGTGAAAAAAAATTACATAATGAAAAGGACCCTTACTGAGTTCACTTCACGAGTTTGAAAACAATTTGGATGTTTACATTCTGTAAAAAACAGGAAGAGTCGGGGGGGTGGTGGCAGTTTGTGGCAATTTCTGGAACAGAAAGCAGGGTTCACATCCCATGACAGGAATTTTTACAGTGATCTAGCATGTTTTGCGACACAATTCAATATAGCATTCAGACCGGAATCAGGCATGACTTTAGGCTTGTAGTAAGATATTGAATTGAACAGTGAAAGAGGGATATTAGCCGGGATTAGCACATAGACAATAGCAATGGTCTGTGAGATGCTGACAACAGCTTTCAAGTTTGGTAAATGCTGGCGGTAATGTCAGAATCTTGTCCAGAAATTGCCACAAACTCACTATGAGCTCGTAAATCTCTTTCACTCGGCCACAGTTCAGTAACTTCCATTCGCAGTGTATTTAGGAAAATACACCCCCTGTTTGGGTATGATCTATGATACCCAGATCAAACAAGGTCAGTCATGTCAATGATGTACAAGTACAACCCACTGACTGGTGTTCTTGGATGGATGGCCCACCCTATCTGTAACTCATAGTGCTGCCACCTTCCCCTGGGACACTCTTCCAGATTTAGGTTTTTACAGAAGGTAACATTCCAAATTGTTTTCCAAACTCTTGGAAGTGATTTCAGCCCTTTAAGTAATTAAATGCGTGATGTAGTAATGATATGACAGTGAAATATAAGCTGTGGGGGGGGGGGGGGTGGGGGTAAAGCACACCCTATGAAAAAATACATCGGAAAATTACTTAAAACAAATTACTGTGTTTTTTTTATGTAATTTTTAATCATGCGACAAAAGTTATTATTACATATAGGTGATAATTAAAACTAATTTATTTACATTCGGCACGGATATATAGGGTATGGTTCAGGAGGTGAAGGGGTTTAGTGGTCCCTTTTATCAATACAATCTTGCTACAGCCTTTATCAAATTAGGTCAAAGC